>PVLD010003551.1:0-140627 GCA_004027595.1 Dinomys branickii | reverse complement strand
AGAGAAGAGAGAAAAAAGAAAAGAAACAAAAGTAAAAAAAGAAAAGAAAGAAAAGAAGTGTGTGCTGAGATATAAGCAGACTCTGGAGATGATCAGATAGGGCAGAGCGAAGTTGGTCATCCTCCCCAGCGACAGCTCAGCTTTGAGGAAATCTGAAATATAGTGCTATGCCACGTTGGCCAAAACTGGTGTCCATCACTACAGCAGCATAATATTGATCTGGGCACAGCCTATGGAAAACACTACAGAGCACGCACACTGGCGATCACTGATCCAGGTGATCCTGCTATCACTAGAGGCATGCCAGAACAGGCCGGTGAGAAATAAACCATGCAAAATTTTTCATTTATAAAACTTGCTAGAGCTTGTTCAAAAAAAAAAAAAAAGTTTGAAACTTGTCTCCAAATTTATTAGGATCTTCTGAAAAATGGCCCACTCTTCCTTGCATTTTTGGAACCCTCCCACTGAAGAAGGAACCCTGCCTGGGGAGTCCCAGGACCTCTCCCAGGGACAGGATGTGAGCGGGAAGAGCAGGAACCTGTATCTGCATGTGTCCTGTGGGGCTCAAAACTGTCTGAGGAGCAGGAGGAGGGGCCTGGAGAGGCCTGGGTCTCTCTGGGGAATGGCAGATGGCAGAGTTTCTGAGTCACTTGAGAGGGTGGCACTGATTTACTGGCCTGTGGATGCCAAGGAGAGGGCAGAGGAAGCCCATTAGTGTGACTGTTTTCATTAAATGTGAAGGGGAGACCTGCATCCTCCCGAGAGACAGGCAGGGTCTGAGGGTGGCATCAGCAGCAGCCTTAGCCTCTTCTTAGGGGTCTCTTGGGCCCTTGCAGAGGGATGGCTCCAGATACAGAGCCATGAAAGCCTATACAGAATGGGCTTTGGTCCACTTCTCCTGCCTCTTGCAGGAAAGATCTAACTGAAGAAGAGCATTGTGGTCTAGACTGCCATTGTGTGACCACCTTTCACCATTTCCTAGTTGATCTGAGAGCCAAACAGTATTGCAATAGAAGGTAAGTTATTTGTTTGTTTGTTTATTTGTTTTGCAGATTGTCAGGGTCAAATTATTTCCATTTTTAAGCTAATGAAGAGGTCTCTGGGATCTATAGGGTGTTTCCCATGGCACATCATGGGGCCTATGGAAAGAGAGGAGATGGGTCTGGGGTCCTTCTGAGGGTGGCTTTGCAGAGCGACAGAGACTCATGGAGCTTTGGGATGTCTCCCATGAAACCCAAACTGCACTACCAGACATCGCTGGTGGCCTTTCTTCCTCCTTAGGTCTCTTCGTAGCCTGAGGCCTACTCTGACTCCTTAGAGAGCAGGGTGGAGCCCTAGTGGCTCATTTTCCACACTGGATCCTCAAGTTATGACTGGTCTCACATGCAGATAACTTGGGTTCCTGGAATTTTAGCTTTGACTTACGATCAAAGTCTTGAGTTATGACCTAAATGCTGGCTGCTTGTGCAGCTGTAAACAAAGACTCACAATGCCAGAAAAGTGTGTGTAGGCAGGCACCAGCCTGAGCCCAGGTGTGCATGTTCATGGATGTGATTTCAGTCAGTGCTTTATATAATCACTATGATTACTGCTATCAAAATGCCCCCCCAAAAAAAGCTAGAAAAGAGGCTGAGGAAGGAAAGGAAGGTAAAGAAAGTAATCACAATGGAAAAGAAGAGGGAAATTGTGGAGAAATGCCAGAGTGGCTTTCATGTGACCAATCTCACTAATATGTACATGTCAAAATCCACCATCTCAGCAATCTTACAGAGAAAAGATTTGCATAAGGAAGCTAGTGTTGCTAAAGGTGTTCCTCAAATTAGTAACTCACAGTCAACAGTGTCAGAGGAGAGAGAAAGCCTATTACTAGTGTGGATAAATGAAAGGCAGATGGTGGGTCATAGCATATCTGAGTCTATAATTTTTGAAAAAGCTGGGGGTATAAGTGTAGATCTTGTAAAGGATAATCCATCAGTGAGTGAAATTGGTGAAACATTTCATGCCAGTAAAGGGTGGTTTCACAATTCTAAAGAGAGAACAGGGGTTCACAGTCTAACTAGGCATGGTGGAGCAGCCAGTGCTGACAAAAGGGCTGCTGAAAATTACATACACCACTTTGACATGATGACACAGAGACATGATTTTTGCTTTCACCAAGTTTTCAACTGCAATGAAACATGCAGAGGGCTAATGCAAAAGCCTGGGTAACAAGAGCGCTTTTTTCTTGAGTGGATCAGGGAGGATTTCTGTCCTACTGTTAAGAAATATCTAGAGGACAAAGGTTTATCACTCAAGGCTCTCCTCATCATGGAAAATACTCCTGTTCACCCACGAAATTTGGAAGAACAATTGGCTCAAGAATTCCCATGGCTCTCTATCAAGTTCCTCCCACCTAATACAACTCCTCCACTGCAGCCTATGGGCCAACAGATTATAGCTAACTTTAAGAAAGTACACATCAAGAAACTGTTGCTGAAGTGCTTTCAGGTGGTCTCAGATACAGATTTAACCCTTAAAGAGTTCTGGAAGGAACATTACATCCTTTCCTGTGTGGGGTTGAGAAATCCTGGGCCAATGTCTGAGGACACTGAGATCTGCCTGGAAGGAAGTGTGGCCTAAAATTATATGGGAGAAAGACTTCGAAGGCTGTGTAGAGGAGCCTGAGCCTTCAGTTGACCCTGTGGTTGATTGTCACTATAGCAGAGCCCATAGGCTTGCAGGTAGACAGTGGTGATGCTGAGGAACTGGTTGGGGAACACTCAGAGGAATTGCCTACAAAGGAACTTCAGCGATTTCTGGCTGAGCAGCAGAATGGCAGCTGAGGGGCTTTCTGAAGAGGAGGGGGAGAATCAACAATCAGTGCAGCAAAATTCTTCTTCTGAAATAAAGGAAATCCTGAAAGAATGCACAGCTACAAACATCTGTAAAGAAGACCCCTCCCCTAGTCAGAGAAAAAGCCAATCACTGTATTCACTTCCTTAATGACAGATAATGTCACAAAAGTGTTAAAGAGAAGAGAAACAGACAACCTTGGACCAGTTTTTAGTTCTGAAAAGGTTGTTACCATGTGAGCCAGAAGCAGGTCCTAGTGGGCTACAGACTCTCCCAAGGAGTGAGAGGACACCAGAGAGTCAGATTCCTATTGTTCTTAGGGAAGAGAAATCTCCTTCTAAACAATAACCACCGTGCCTGCCTGGAAGCACAAGGTCCTGAGTTCAATCCCTGGTACTGCAAAAAAAAAAAAAAAATTAGTAGTACAAACAATAACCACCTTCCATTTCATCCTCCCTGCAGGCCAAAGATTCCAATTTTTGAATGATGGATATAGCATGTAATCATTGTTTCTGTTAAACTGGCACATTTTATAACTTTTCGGTGGCTGTGCTAGGAAAGTTATTGGTGTTTCTGGTAAATTATGCATGTTATACAACCTTTTCATTATGAAAAGTTTGGTTAAGGGATGCTTTGGGAGGTTCAGAATGCATCATGGGTATTTCCATTATTTCTTACGGGAAAAATACTCTTGGTTTACGACCAACTTGAGTTACAACTAGCCCTTGTGAATGAGTTGAGTTCGTAAGTCAAGGGTCCACTGCTTGAGAAACACTTATCCCCAGTAATAAAAGACTTTGGTAATTATTTTTTTAAGGCAGTACATGTAGAAGCCTATTTTTCAGCACTTAAAGAAAAAAAGCCTCGGAAAGTTCCAAGTACAAAGACCAGGTCTGTTATCTACTGACTACAATACCCCAGCTCTCTTTCCACACACTCACAGCCTGTTGGGTTGACATTCATAGTGTAGCAGAAAATGCTCCCCCAGCCAGCATTCTTCAGTTGCTTATGGTTACTTCTGTCTTTTAAAACCGCTGGTCACTATGATGCATGTTTTAAGAACCAATCCCCAATGACAAGCCATTCTGCTTCTGTACTTCCTGCTCGCTTATCCCATATAAGCTCTAGACCACTAGAGATAGGAGCCTGATATTTTGGGAATGAGCCCAACCAGTGCCCATGAACGAAAATAAATCTGCCTCCAAATCTTGGATGTCGTTTCAGTGTTTTAGCTTGTCACTGTAATAGTCCCTTCCCCTTGTTCCTCTCAGAGCCTCAGAGCCTTTCTAGATTACCTGAATTTCTGTTAGAAGAACCAGGGAGGGATCTATCCAGATTTGAAAGGCAAAGGAGGAGGCCTGCATGCATCATCAAAGTGGAGACCTTTGCTCCTACCTCTAAGGGTGAGATGTCCTAGTGCCCATGAGGACAGTTGGGAACGTGGAGGGAAGGTGACCTGGGGTGGCTCCCTGAGATCTAGGATGTGGGGTCCTGAAGCCAGCAGCTCACTAAGGACAGCTAGAGGTAAAAGGTCATCCAGGAGAAGAGCCCAAGTGAGACTTTGCTCATGGTGCGCACCAGGCTGGAGCAGGTGGCTACTGAAGCAGGAGAGCCAGTTATTGATAGTTTCTTGCCCCAGGTAACACGACAGCTGACTAAAGTAACGACAAGAATAAAAGCAGGAGAGCAAAAGAGACCAGTTAACCTGGAGGTTGCGTACATGGAACCTGCATGGGGCCTGGAAGTTTTCTTGTACCTGGTGGAGCCTAAAATGGTCCATTCCATGGCCAGGATAGTGGCTGATACCCTGGGAGCTTTTAACTGTCTGACTCAAGCTCACTATGAGAATCAAAAACAGGAAAGAAAAGAGAGAAAAAAGAGGAAAAAAATCCCCCCAAAGGGTCTCACCTCCTGGCTGGGATAGCTGGGTCTGGGGCGTTCTCTCCAGGTCCTCTGGGTCCTGAGCAGAGAACTAGATGAGACACAGGAAAGACAGCAGGGTACACTCACTGAAGGTGGGGAGAAGGGCGCCCTGCAGAGAGAGTGCATCCAGGGACACACTCCCAGCGGCCTCCAGCAGAAGGGAAAGGGGGCTTTGGGAGCTGGAATTCCTCCACTGGCTTCTTCCTCATGCAAATAAGGCTTTGGGACGTTGTCCTATCAGAAATGCACTGGGCCTGGTGCCAGGTTTAAACTGCCCTATGGAAGACCAGCTTGGTTTCCTGTGGATATAAAGGAAGAATTGATTGGTCCCATGTGCAGTGCCCAGGGGCTGCGGGGCCGTCCTGGATCCTGTGGTCCTGGATCCTGTGTTCTGCGCATGTGCTCTGGGTTTCTAAGACTTTGACAGCTTTGGCTCAGTTGTTGGAAAAGGTGTGTCCCAGCCCTAATCTCCTACCTTAAGGTGGTACAGTAGCTATGGAATCAGTGTCAGTTCCTCCAAAAAATTAAGCCTAGAGGGCTAGGGGTGTAAAAGCATTTGCCTGGCATGTGTAAAGCACTGGGTTCAATCCCCAGCACCACAGAATAAATAATTTAATTGAATAATAAATATAGAATTACCATACGATCCAGCATATGTGTCACTTTGCACATGTATCCTAGATGATTAAAAGCAGAGGCTCAGACTTAGGTGCACACACATGTGCACAGCAGCTTTATTCACAGTGGCCAAGAGGAGGAAGCTGCCGCCATTCACAGATGACTGGATGAACACAATGTGCTCTACACATAAAGGGCCTACGGCTTAGGAAGGGAACCCTGACTTGTGCTCCACCATGGGTGAGCCTGGGGACGTTATTCTAAGGGGAATAAGCTGGTCAGCAAAGGACACTGTGGGATGCCACTTGTATGAGGTATCTAAAGTAGTCAAAATCATCCACAGAATGAACAGGGGTTGCCTGAGGATTCAGGGAGAAGACGACCGAGGAGGTAGTATTTACTGAGGACGGGGTTTTCAGTTTAAGAAGTGGAAAAGTTCCGGAGGTTGAATGATGGGTATGCACAACAATGTGAATGTTTTAATGCTAAAGAACTGTGGCACTTTTACATGATGGAGTACTACTCTGCCATAAAGAATAAACTTCAATCATCTCTAGGCAAGTAGGTGCACCTTGAGACCACAGCGTTAAGTGAGATAAATCAGGCACACAAGCTGCAATATCCAAAGTATAAGTAAGTTCAAGAATAAAATAAAACATAGGTGATAGGAAACAGGGAGATAGATCCTTAGTAAATGGGAAGGGGACCAAGAAGCAGAGGGAGGACAGAGAGAGACAGGAGGGGGAAAGGATGTGGAAAGAACTGAGATGTGTTATGTGTGTGTCCCAACTCCCCACAAGGAGGGTAACCATTGTGTACTGTGAGCATGGACCAATAAAAATAAAACCTAAGGCCGGGTGTGGTGCTGCACACCTGCAATCCCAGCACTCGGGAGGCTGAGGCAGGAGGATAGTTGTGAGTTCGAGACCAGCCTGGGCTACAAAGTGAACTCAAGGCCAGCCTGAACTGCATAGTGAGACCCTGTCTCAAAAAGACAAAATAAATAAATAAAAATAAAACTTAAAAACATGTGAAAAAATAAGATGTATCTTTTACCCTAGTTTTAGCTACCGCTTTCTCTTCAGCTACTGTGCCTTGGTGGGGCTTCTCTCCCTCCACCTGGCTCTGATTTTACCTCTTTCGCCCAGGACAGGACCTTGTCTTCTCCATTATATCTTTTTCATGTGTTTGGCATTTGACATCCTAGACCTTTTCATTTTGTTTTTGCAGTATTTTTTCAGTATTTTTTAAAATTTTGAGACAGGGCCTCACTAAGTCACTAAGTTGCCCAGGCTGGGCTAGAACTTGTGATCCTCCTGCCTCAGCCTCCTAGAGTGCTGGGATGACAGGTACGAACTATGACCTCTGACTGCCATCCTATACTGTGACACTTACCTCAAAAATGTCATCATTGGCCGGGTGTGGTGGCGCACGCCTGTAATCCCAGCACTCAGGAGGCTGAGGCAGGAGGAACGTTGTGAGTTCGAGACCAGCCTGGGCTACAAAGTGAGCTCAAGGCCAGCCTGAACTGCACAGTGAGACCCTGTCTCAAAAAGAAAAATAAAAAAAGTTGTCATTGGAAATAGTCCTGTTCTAGGCTGGAGATTTAGCTCAGTGGTACAGTGACTGCCCAGCAAGTGCGAGGTCATGAGTTCGATTCCTGCTACCTACATAAATAAATAAATAAATAAAAATACAAGAAGGAAATAGTCCTGTTCTTCCACTTGATCTCACCAAATGTTTCCCTGCAGGTTACTCCTGTCTTTCTTCTGCCCATCCACATCTACTCCAGCCTCAGGTGTGCTTTGGTAATCTCCTCCCAGCAGGCCGAGGCAGGAGGATCACCTCGAGTTCAAGGCCAGCCTGCAATACACACCCAGTCTCAAAAAATTAAATAGAGAACCCACAGAGTGGTACTTAATGGGATATGAGGTGCCTGCAAAATGGTAAAAGGTCTGAGTTAGAGGAAGGAGATTCGTCATGATGTTTGATCCTTTAAGGCTGACGGGAACTGGGGAGACAGGAGTGAGGAAGGCAGACTTCTAGGAAGAAGAGTGGCTTTTGAAAAATGTAAAAATGAACTTTGAAGTCAAGGGGAAGAGAAGCAATGAGGTTGGAAAAACTTGAACTAGATGTGTGTGCTCGGGAGTGCAGAGCTTTGCTTAAGTGGTTCATGATGAAAGCGATCTGATTCACTCCATCATGAAAAACTAACAACACTTTTGAAGAAAGAAATCAACTACCCTATTGACGTGCTTAACGAAAATCACAGCTTGCAGCAGTCCGCCTGCCCCTGACAGAAGCCAAGCTGCTGCCGTCAGCTCCAGCGTCCTTTCTTATTGACTTGCTGCTTGTTCATTCAGTTCTCTCACCTACCGGTGCTAGCAGACAGAAGCATGGATTTGGATTACCACAGAAAAGCAAATAGAGGAAAATCAAACTTTCCAAGCTGAGAAAGTTCTAGCGCGCACTGTTTTTCTCTCTCTGAACTGAGGAAAACAGGATGAGGACCAAGGGCCACTGCCGCGCTCACCGGGGACACAGCGTCCGTTCCCAGGGCCTGAGGGTTAAGCCTGGCCTCGGACATAGGGAGCCAAGTCCCTATAGGACAAATGTGGCTTCCAGCCAGAGGCCTCTGGAGACTATGGGCCAGGTGGCATCCATCAGGAGACAGGAAGACGGCGGGCAGCAAACAGTCGCGATCCATCCTGGAGATGCAGCCACCGGACCTGGGTTCCACGACCCTTTACGGAACACAGATTCTTCTCACAGATCCTCCTTAAAACAGTCATGGGAGCCAGGAGAGTTAGAAAAAGTAGTCGCAGGTTCAGTATAAAACGTGGTCACCTAAGAGCCATTTTACAACAAAAAAAGGATAGGGTTTAGAGTCAGGGTAGGTATAGGAGAGGAAACAGAGACTACCGCAAAGTAGTTAAGGCCACTCTGTTAGCAGGAGTCTAGAGGAAAAAGTGGTATGGGGAAGGGGGTTGTGATGGTGAATTTTCTTTGCATTCTGAAGTAATTTAAAATTTACAGAAAAAAGTTATAGTAAAGAAGAAGATGGCTCAGTATGGTGGCCTACCTTTGTTATCCCAACACTCAGGAGGCTGAGGCAGGAGGATCACCTTAAGTTCTCTTCCAGCCTGGGCTCTCAGTCATCCAAAGTCAGACTGAGCTACATAGTGAGATCCTGTCTCAAAAAAAAAAAAAAAAAAAAAAAAAAAAAAAAAAAAAAAAAAAAAAAAAAAAAAACACAAGAAAAAGAAGAGAATAGTATGGCTGGGTGTGGTGGCACACTCCTGTGCTCCCAGTATTTTGGGAGGCTGAGGCCAGAGGATTGCAAGTTCAAGCCCTGCTTAGATTATTTAGCAATTAAGGAAAATATTTAAAAGGGGGATGTAGCTCAATACACAGGCTCTAGGTTCAGTCCCACATCCTGATGAAAAAGAAAAGAAGAGGGTAAAAAGCACAAAATAATACTGATATTCTCTTGCCGAGAGACTCCCTGGAGTGTCACCTAAGGTCTCAATGAAGCCCTTTGTGGCAAAGTGATCTAGAGGCACCCAGCCATTGCCTGCGTCTGGTCCTGATGGTTTCCTGGGCCCTCAGGGCCTTGACTGTTCCAGGCTGCTTTGCAAGCCGTCCCTCCACTGCGGCTTGTCTGGCTTGTCTGGTGCTCCCTCGTGATGAGGCCTAGTTTCTGCAACTTTGACCAAGATCACAGAAGAGACACGGTCCCTTCTCCTTGTCTCCGGTCAGGTGGCACAGAACGTCCGCACCTCCCGCCCTGTGAGCTCTGGTGCTAATGTTCCTGGACCGATTGACCGTGTCCCCGGGTTTGCCAGGCGCTGGCCAGGGGCCCCTTGAGGGCTCTCCCTGCGGGGCTGCACAGCCTCCTGCACTCAGAAGGGTCCTGAGTGCTGAGCGCTTTTTGCTCAGAAAGGAAGAAAAGTATTCCAGACGCTGAGGCAGGAGGGTTGCAGGTTTGAGTCTAGTCTGAGCAGTTTAGCAAGATCCTGTTTCACAGTAAAATTTTTAAAAGGGTGCTGAGTATGTAGCTCAGCAGTTAAGTGCTGGCCTAGCATGTGCAAGGCCCTGAGTTCAATTCCCAGTACCTCTCCCGCCCTCCCCCAAAAGGATGGGGGTGAGGGGAGGGAGGGGAAGAAGGAAGAAGGAAAACAAACCCGCCTTTGGGCTGGAGGGGTAGTTCAGTGCAGAGCATTTGCTCATGGGTTCGATCCCCAGCACCACCAGAGAACAAAACAACAAAAAAAGAAATGCAGGCGTATGTTCCACTTCAGACTTGATACAAGCTGCAAAGATGCCCAAGAAAGTATTAGAACGGTAAGAGTGGGTCTTGGGAGGGAAATCCGGGCGGCAGATACAGGCCGGATGTGACTTGCACTGGGGTAATGAATACGAAGAGGGCTGCCGGGGTGGTGGGGGCACACCTGTAATCTCAGCTGAGGCAGAAGGATCTCTGCAGGTTCGAGGCCAGCCTGAGCTACATAGTGGGACTGTCTCAGAGGACGGGGGCAGTTACTGCAAGGATGAGAAGCCTGGAGCTGAGCACATTCCGCTCAGGGACAGAGACAGATGAGGCCTGAAGTAGGGGAAACGGAACCCCACAAGTGGGGTGGGGCACCTGAGCGGCTCCAGGTCCGGTTCGACCTCTGCTGTCTGGGCTCCAGAGTCTCCGTTTGGGCCGGGCCGGAACTTTCGTTCTGGCCGCTCCCTCGCGGGGGGGGGGGGGGGGGCGTCCTCTTGCTCTGAGGGATGTTTCTGAATGACAGGAAGAGGAGGAGATGTGTTGTTCTGGTGGCAACACGGAGGTCCAATTTGAACGGGGCCTAGACAGGGCGTGAGCACAGAGTAGCGGGCGGTGGGGAGGTGACAGTGGCCCTCTTGGGTGCGGGTAGGTTTGGAGACAGAGAAAGCCAAGGACAGGCTCAAGGCCTTTGGAATGACAGACTGCACCCTGGGAAGGGGGAAAGAAATTGTTTTTGTTTTGGAGGCAAAGTTTTGCTTTGTCGTTCAGGCTGGCCTTGAAGTCACTATGCAGCTCAGGCTTGGCCTCGAATTTGCAGCGATCCTCCTGCTTCAGCCTCCTGGGATAACAGATGTGCAACTGGAAGAAAGAAGCTGAGGGAGAAGCAGCTCAGGCAAGGAGGAAGCAGGGACCCAGAGACACGCAAACACTGCCCAGCCACTAAAGCAGCCACAGCGGTTGCGCCTCGGAGCCAGCGTGAGGCCAGGCCGCAGGAGTCCACACCGCTGCCACTGCGCAGCCAGGCCCGGGCAATCTGATCCGCCGGCCGCGCAAGCTCGGGCCATAAGGCTGAGCAAGCGGCCGGAGGCGCGGGCGGAGCGTGGGCAGCGGCGCTGGGGTGCGCTGCGGCCTCCGCCTCCGTGGGGCCCTGCACGTCCGCGCCACCGCCCTGGGGCGAGCTGAAGGGGAGGGGAGGAGAGGGGAGGGGACAGGAGCGGAGGGGAGGGGAGGGACCGCCCGCCCCGGGGTGGGCGGCGGCGGCGAGGGGACGGGGGCGGGGACCTCCGCGTGCTCTTCCGCGCGCTCCCCTGTGCCCCGGGGCCCCGCGCACCCTTCCGAGCCGGCCCGAGCCGGCCCGAGCTGGGACGGGAGGAAATACGACTGGTACAGACAACTAGGAAGGGCGCGGCGTTTCAGGTTCCACCTGAGCTTGCCACCCTCTAATAAAGCAATAGGAGCTCTGGGGAAACCCGCAAATAGGGAAGGGGGTGAGTAATTAGACCACAAATCCCCGCAAGCACCTATAATTTAAGCCTTCCCATTTGGGGTAGTTAACCTTTGGCTATGTGTATTTCTGCTTTGTTTTGTTTTCCAGGCTGGCCTCAGACTTGCGGTGATACTCCTGCTTCAGCCTCAGCTGGGATTACAGGCGCGGGCCGTGTGTATGTCTCTTTAGTTGTTGACAATTTTGTGGAAATCGCTTGGCGCCCTGCTTTGTATACTTAGTGTCATATCAACGTTTTCTCATTTCCTGAGATACATTATAAATACGTCTACTGGAGGTATGCTAGAACTGCACAGCTGAACCCAAATGTAACCATTTTCATTTGTTAAAGGGTGAAAGAATACCACCGGTTTTAAAGGTTTTCATTCTTTTTTTTTTTTTTTTTTAGAGAAAAATGTTTGCGGCAGGTAATGATTACTTTCCTTGTGTGGAGTTAGCATAATGCACCTTCATTCCCGCCACACCCATCCCCAGTTCCGATGGCTGCATGGCTTGAGGGTATTGATCAAGAAAGACTCCAGGCCTGAAAGAAGCTACTCCATCTCGTCTTCTCTGGCCCTGATCTCTGCTTCGCCTTCTGCCCTCTATTAAACAAGGAAAGCGATCACTGCACCTGCCTCCTGCACCCAGACTTTCAGCCTAGGGCAACTCTGGCCCGCTCCTGTTTTTCAGCCCCGCCCCCATTTGTTCCCCTCCAGCTCCAAAATAGTATCATCAGATCAGAACTTAAAGAGCAAGCAGAGGTGTGGACAAGTGTGTCCTCTAGAGACCTGTGTTCCTACTGCCTCTTGCAGGCTAATCGGTACTGCAGCTCCCGCCGGGTCAGCCCAGCGCAAAGGCATGGCGTAGGTACTCAGTAATTATCCTGTTAAGGATCTCCTGGGGAATTGGCCCCAGACTGCCTGCCTGTCTGAGCAGAGTTCCTTGGCAAATCATGGTCCAGAATTTATTCTCCAAACCCGAGCATCTGAAGGGGCTCGAAGCGATGCCTGTGTTGGAAATTGATCACTGAGCCAGGGTAGTGGCGCCTGCCTGTGTCCCAGCTATGCCGGGTGCTGGAGGCAGGAGGACTGCAAGTTAGAGACCAGTCTGGGTAACTTGGTGAGACCCTATCTCCAAATAAAATGAAAAGGTCTGAGGCTCTAGCCTCATGGTAGAAGACTTGCCCAGTATGGATGAAGCCCTGGGCACAATCTTCAGTACTGAATAAAAAAGTGGGCAATGGTTGTAGTCTCCTGCTCTTTAGGCCGAGGAAGGCACATCACAGCCCTCACTTTAGGCCCGAAGATATCATCTGACTTCTTGATGCTCTAATGTTAAGAGCATGTCTTGTTTTCTTTGACTCCTCCCCTTCCTGTTGGGAGAGAGTGAATCTGAGCAAAACTGCAATTTGTCTTTTAAGTCTTTGTGTGCTGTGTTGTTGCAATCATTATAGCACCATCTGGATTAAAAAATACAGGCACAGCACAGATGTTTGTATTGACTTCACCAGTTTGGCCCCGAAGTCACCATCCCATGGTTTCATCAGACCCTATCCTGTAAGCCTGTGTGCTTGTCCAGAGCCTTGAATTCAGCTCAGGGCTTTGTGGAGCCTCCTGCTTTGTCCCGGTCTTTAAAGTCAGTCCTGACCGCTGGGTGTGGTGGCGCACACCTGTAATCCCAGGACTCAGGAGGCTGAGGCAGGAGGATGGTTGTAAGTTCGAGCCTGGCCTAGGCTACAAAGTGAGCTCAAGTCCAACCCGAACTGCATAGCAAGACCCTGTCTCAAAAAGGACAAAAAATAAATAAATAAAATAAAGTCAGTCCTGTTCTGCTATCTCTCTGGTGACTCCCATCCTGGCTCCTGGACCCCGGAGGCTTCTGAAGACCACTTTCCCTACTGGGCCAACTACTTTTCTCCTTAAGGCATCCTCAAGGCTGATGTCCTTTCTCCCAGGATGGCCTCCCACTGTCTGTTCATCATCCTGTGGGAGAGGCAGTCTGGTCACACTCAGCTATTTGTGTAGGATGCAGGCACCCCGCGCTGTGACTTGCAGAGCATGTAGTCTCTGGTCCCTCCTGAGTTCCTGGCTCTGGGCCATGCTCCCTGACACCCTTCTGGCCATGTCCATGGAGATCCTCTGCCCCCTGGCTACTTGGCAGGGCCACTTTGAGGGCCTGAGATTCTCGAGCAGTGTGGTTTTTGCCTATGGGAGCTCTGCCAGCAGTCTTGGGATTGCACTGGTCGAACCTCAGACCTTCACATTGTGACAGGGACAGAGCTGGGACATCATACCTAGAAGAAACCATGCAGAGGGAACAGGTCTCCTCCTTTGGCCCATCCTAAAGCTTCCTTGTAGCTGGTTGGAGCCTTATTTTATTTTGCTTTTCAAATGATTTAAAATTTGTTTTGGAAAAGCTAGGTGTGGTGACGCACGCCTATAATCCTAACACTGAGGAGGCTGAGGCAAGAGGATTGTTGCTAGTTGGAGGCCAGCCTGGGCTACAAAGTGAGCTCAAAATCAGTCTGAATCGCATACTGAGACCCTGTCTTAAAAAAAGACAAAAATAAATAAATAAATAAAATTTATTTTGGGGTTGGGATGTTCAATGGGGTGACCGAAAAATACAGTGAATGCTTGACTATTTTTTAAAAACTTACAGTAAAGGACACATGGCCGAGAGCAATGGATGTGTTCAAACTAAGGAGGGGTACTTTGAGTAGTATGAGGGAGATTAATGGCAATCTGCCTTTTATTGTAATAAATTTTTAAAGTCAGATAGGCTGCGCATGGTGGTGCATGCCTATAATCCCGGAGCTTGGGGAGGCTGAGGCAGGAGGATCTCTGTGAATTTGAGGTCAGCCTGGGCTACCCAGTGAGTTCAAGGCCACACGGAAAGACCTTGTCTCAGGGAGTGACTAAAGAAATAATTAAGGTGTAGCACACAAACAGTGAGACGCACATCACTGGAGTGCAGCTGCCCTGTTTGTCAGCCTTTCTTAGCTGTTGGTCCTCACTCTCGCTTCCCTCTTGTCTGAAATGTGCCTGAGGTGAAGACAGATTTTTCCCTTAGTGTAAAGATGGCATGGCTCAGCTTCCCATATGCACCAGGAGAAACAGTTCTTGCCTGCTGAAGAGGCCACGTTAAATCGAGTACATTCAAAACCTGGGCACTTGGGGGAGAGCTGGAGGGTGAGGCTCAGAGACATTTCGAGTTGGAGGGGATTCCGGACTGATGCTATGGCCAAAGTGCTTCACCTCCCTGGTGGCAGGTCTGGGACTCAGGCCCAGGCTGCCAGACAACCCTCCATTATTCCTGGCCTTGTGAATGTTACATAAACACCCAGGGAAGAGACAGGAAGATTTCCTGTATGCCTTAAGCCCAGATGCAAGGGTGGGCTGCTTAACACACTGCTCTTTGGTTACTTCTGCAAATAGCCTCTAACACTTCCCTCTCCCGAGCTGTATCCTGGGTACTGGAAGATGTTAATTTGTAGATGCACTTCTTGACACTTTCCATTTTCGGGGAAACAATGTTTCTTTGACATCTCTCCCACACAGCATGGAGTAGACTGCATTCTATTCACTGTGATGGCACTATGTCTTTACAGAGTCGGTTTTTGGTGGGTTCTGGGTTAAAAAATAAAAGCTAAACCAGGTGGCTTCAAGGCCAGCCTCAACTGCACAGCAGGACCCTGTCTCAAAAACACAAAAACATAAATAAATAAATAAATAAACCAGGTGCCTATAAACTCAGCGCTCAGGAGGTTGAGGCAGGAGGATTGCCTCAAGTTTAAGGCCAGCTTGGGCTACACAGCGAGTGCAAGGCCAGCCTGAACTACAGAGGAGACCCTGTCTCACCGCACCCATGTGAGAGCAGTATGAAAATTGATGGGCAACAGGAAGTGAGGGTGGTTGTTTCTACGTTTTGGCAAGTTATGCAGTCCTCAACAGGTGTACACATCCAATTAGGAAGCAAAAACGCTTAGTGAAAAATGTAACAAAACTATTAATTCCTTTCAATTTGTATATATTGTGTTGGTGAAGAACTATCAAATTGTTAGGAGGTAAATACATTGGTTGTTTGGACCTAACTATGAAATAATCAGATTGTCCCGATATTTCTTTTGGCGTTGGGGTTGTATGAACCTTTGTCTTAGGCCTAAGGCACCTTGTGATCCTGTTCTTCAAGTTACATCAGCGATGTGGGCATGGCGTGGCAGCCAGCTGTCCGGCCTGTGAGCAGAGTTAGGGTAATTTTCTGCAGCAGCGGAAGTGAGGTCCCACAAAGTAGCTGGCAGAAGTCATCCGAGTGGGCCGGCCTGGGGGTGCTGGGGCCTGGCACCGATGAGGTGAGTAGAGACCTCTTTAGGGTCAACACAAACCTGGGGTTTGAAACTGGGGAGCTGTTTGCAAGTGGCCTGGGTAAGGGAGGGACTGGGAACTTTGGGCTCATGAGCTGCGTTAACCCCTGAGACTAGCTAATTCCAACCCAGCTTTGACCCCCATGACACGAAGTGGGGATTTCCTTTTCCTAAAGAATAGGAAGCCAAGGAGGTGAAATACCCCTAGAAACAGGAGCCTTCTGGGAACATGTGACCTCGTCTGAGAAGGAAGCCGGGAGCCAGAACTCTATTGCTGTGTCTTCTCCAAAGGTTGTGAGAAGCGACAGGAGAGGGCTTTGGTGTCCAAACCGGGTTTGAATTGCTACCACAACCCACTGGCTCCGTAATGAGGGAGTGACACCCGTCTTCGGGAGCCACTGAGGCAATGTCACGATAAAATGAGGTGCCACAGGCAGCAGTGCCTGGCCAGCAGCAGGGGCCGGCCTGGGTTCCTCTCCCTCACCATCCTCTGCCCCCAAGCAACTGTGTCACACGGCCTTGGGGCTGCCTTGGAGAGAGGCTGCCGGGAGTTTCCTCTGTGTGGGGTGAGCTTGGTGAACGCACATATACAGCAAGCCACTGTCTGCCAAAGATGCAAATCAGACAGAGCCCGGTATCCTGTCTTGGTTCAGCACTCTGCTCAGGGACTATTTTCAGGGGTCCTCCGTTTTCTACAGGTCAAAGTCTAAACTCCCGGGCCTGGCATTTGACATTTCCCCCAGTCCAGTCTCAGCCTAACCTTCCAACACTCTGTCCACCGGGATCGCAGGCAGCCTTGCTTCCAACCCCCTGGTCCTCGCGGAAGGACCCTGGCGGCAGGCGCAGCAGAAAGCCACTTGGGCTCCCAGGGCTGGTCTCTTTCCCAGCCCCTAATCCTACTCATCGTTCAAGGCCAGGCCGGCCTTTACAGGGTGCACTTCTGCCGCTGACCCCAGCATCTGTCACAGCCACCATTCATCTCTCGCGCCAGGTCCCACCGCAGGCTGCTTTCTTTGGTTCTGTAAGGTTGAGGGAGCTTGTTTTTTCTTCCAGCTGCCTTGAAAGTTCAGGGTGGTGTCAAGGAAACAGCATGGGGCTGAAAGCAGAGTTGGCTTTTTTCTAACTTACCCAGACAGATAGCGCTCCTCTCTGCTTTTAACTCCGAGTGAGACATTTGGATAGGGAAACTAAAGCTCCTTAGGAGGAGGATCCTCCCTTCACAGGGCCCAGCAGGACCATGTGTGTAAGACTGCATTTAACAAACATCCCAGTTCTTGTTGATCAATTGCACCCAATGCACGAGTCAGGTAGTGCCAGGGACACATGGGACGCACGACCAAATGTGGGCTTTCACTCGAGGAAGGCACTGAGTAGTTAGGACAAGGGTCAGAGGGCAAGGGTCAAGGGTCAAAGGTCAGGGGGATTCTGGGTGGTACCTCCTTGGTCTCCCTACTCCAACATTTGGTCCCATGCCCTTTCCCTCTCTAGTGACCAAAGTCACGTGTTAAGCCTTGCCTGGGTGCAGGGTGTTGGGTGTGCGAATCAGGAAGAACATAACAGCAGTGACAGCACCCAGTGATTTGTCTGGTTGCTTTATTAGGTGCCAAGCACTGTTCAGAGACCGCACCTACACCCACTGCTTTAATCTGCACATCTCTGTGAAGTAGTTACTAGTATCTCCTCTGGTTTATAATTCATCTCCGGAATCCAGCCGGGAAGTCGTGGAAGGACTTGCCCAAGATAACAGGTAGGAGGAGGAGCCAGGCTGGAATTCAGCAGTCAGGCTGCTCAGACCTCCTGAAAGCACCACACGAAACCACTGCTCTTGCAGCGCTGAGCCAAGGCACCCTGTTTGCTGGAGCCACCCTGGCACAGAAGGTGATGGGCAGAGGATTCTCGCAGGGTGAGGTGCGCTGGAGGGGACAGGCATCTGACCCTCCACTGCAGGAAGGGCTCAGGGTGGAAAGGAGCCCCTGGAAACGAGGCGAGGGCCGGGAACAGTGGTGCACAACTGTGATTCCCCGCTACTTAGGAGGTTGAGGCAGGAGAGATTACAAGTTTGAGTCCAGCCTGGACAATTTAGCAAGAACCTGCCTCAAACAGAGTGGGGTTGAGTGGCAGGCTGCACAGTTCCGGTCGGACTGCGTGCCAGAGGCAGGAAGGCGGCGCGATTATGCAGCAGGGATGCTCGGTCCGGGGCCGAAGAGGACGTAGGGTTCAGCGGGTACAGGCCGGAAACTTCAGGACTAGGCGCTGCGTTCGCAGAAGCAACTTCCTCGGCGCAGCAGCCGTGAGGCCCCACGCCTGGGCCCGCGCGGGCGGAGAGGGGGGCGGGGCCAGCAGGGCCCGGCACCGCGCGCGCCGGGCCCCGCTCCTCCCTGCTCCGCTGTAGCTCAGGCCCCACCCACAGCGCAAGTCACGTGTGCGCCACGCACCATTCCTCGGCGCGGATCCCAAGGGAGGAGGCTCGAGGGGCTGGCAGGAGACTCAGCGCTCGGACGCGGCGTGGGGCGGGGCCTGTAGCGAAGGGCGGGGCCTGTTGCTAGGGCTGGCGCAGGAAACCGAGCGAAGGGGCAGGTCCTACTGGCTGCGGGTACTGGCGGCTTGTTTACTCCCGGCGGGGGAGCTTTAACCCGAGGGGGGGGCGGGGGGAGAGCGTGAAAACGCGGGCCGGAGCAGCGACGTGCTGGAGCGGGACTGGGGAGGGGAGCAAGGGGCTGCAGCTTCCCGGGAAGGGTCTGGCATAGGACACCCTCTCGGCAGGGTTTTTTCCCCCTTTTTTGTAAATTAAAAAATAAAATTTGCGCCTGCTGCTCAGTGCACGCTGCTTCTCTGGGCCTTCCCTGCCCTGCAGACACTCACGCGGCGTGCACTGCAGTTGGTGTACGCTCGCCTTCCTTTCGGGCTGTGGAGTCGTGCTCGTGCCGCCTTAGCGAGGGCACACTGGGCGCGTGTTGTTCCCCGTGGGTCTCTGCCTTCTCCTTAATCCAGGAAATGATTCATTTGCACTCTCGTCATACAGTTTTCACGTCTGCATGTGGCTACAGCTACACAAATAAGTTCCCGTTAGCCTGTGTTCTAGGCTATGCAGCCTCTAATTTACGCGGTGCTCGAAGAGCTTCTTGTAAAATGCGAGGCGCTGCGTAGAAAAAAGAGCAGAAAACAGACGACATCGGTCACCGAGCAAAGGCTTCCTAGGCTAAGTCCGCCTCTGTGATCTGAAACATACTGTACAAGTATGAGTAGCTGTCATGTAACCATTCTGCGCTTGAGGAATCAAGGCTCACAAAGCCTGCAGGGTTTGTCAGAAGTCACCCAGCTGGTGGGAAAGCGCGGGAGCTCTAGTTCCAGACGTGTGATGGACACGCGAGTTTCTCCGTCCACTGCCCCTTCCTCGGGGACCTCAGTCCTCTATCCCTCGGCTTTTATTTGGCTTCATAATCATAATATCCTACAGTTCTGGTATCACCAGCCCAAAGGTTGGGCCTTTTAACTAAGCAGAAACAGTACCAGTCTTTCCCTGGAACTAACATATGATTGTTGGAAGAGAAAATTTTGTTTTCTACTCGTCTTATAAAATTGGAATCTCATAGTTGGGAGCTGACAGCAACCGGGCTTCTCAAAGTCTGTGAAGGAAGCGCCTTTTGTGTGTGTGTGTGTGTGTGTGTGTGTGTGTGTAGGGGGAGGGGAGCTCTTTTGAAATAGAAAAAAAAATGGACCTACTAAGAAGAAGCAAACAGAAATCGGAGATTCGGAGGATAAACCTTTGCAAGTGTGTTTAAACCTGGGTTCTTGCTCTGTCTTGGGCCAGTTGTACTCCCGGATTTTCCAGTTAAGCCAACAAGTTCTTTTCTTTCTCTCTCTCTCCCCTCTTTTTTGCTTAAGCTAGCATAAACTGAGTTCCTGTCATTTATCTGTAAAAAGAAGCCTGACTGGTAAGTTTGCACAGTGTTTATTTATCCCTCAGAGAATAATGGAAGTTGGGTGACGGCCACAACTATCCCTTCTTAAGTGTTCTACTTCCCAAAATGAGTCACAGGGAGCGAGAGCCCATGGATGTGGGTTAGACAGAAACACAGCTAATTCTCGAACTTCAGCGTTGTTGCTGTTCTAAACAGGGCACGATTCAACAAGCCAACAGGAGAGGCTGGAGAGATAACATTTAACCTTAAAACAGCCCAGACCATGAAGAGAACAAGACTGAGATTTTTGAGATAAGATTAGTAGGTTTTTCTGTGACATGGGCAAAGAAAAGAAAAAGGTTACTAATAACTATTCTATCTGTTGTCACAGTTGGAGGACGGGATAGTGAAGGGGTCATCACTTCCCCCCCCCCGTTTTATTTTTATGAGCACACCTTTGCAGTACACAATGATTCCATTTCTCCTGTGTGTGTGTGTGGGGGGGTCAGGCACGTGCCCATAATACATCTCAGTTCTTTTTCATCCCTTTCGCCTTCCTTCCCTACCCTCTCTCTCTGTCTCTTAGTTCCTTTCCCACTTGCAAAAATCTATGTCCCTATTTCCTGTTATCTAGCTTTTATTTTGCTCTTTCTTTATATTTTGGGTTTTCTCACATAGGAGAAACTATGCAATACAGTGTTCAAGCTTGTGGATTTCATTTATTTCACTTCACAGTGTGGTGTCAAGGTGCATCTGTTTTCCTACAAATGACTCAAATTTATCCTTCTTTATGGCAGAGTAGTACTCCATTGTGTATAAATACATTTTCTTTATCCGTTCATTTGCTGATGGACATGCACAGTAAGTAGAAAGACAACACTGAATTGCGAAGAGTAATGGCATTTGCAATCATGAAATCTCAGAGAGAGAGAGTTCCTCCATGGGTCATTACTCTTATTCTGAACAATGCCAGTGATGAGCAGGTAGTTAGGTCACTAAGCAAAAGGTGGTGAGTAGTCCATAAAGAGCGGGGTGGATGATCTTTTTCACATTTTTATCAGCTCTGGCTGTTCTGAGGATCTGGGGAGAAAATTATAGAGGATCAGTGTATACTCCTTGGGAACACACTGAGGAAACTGAGACTGGAGTTATATCGGTGGCACAAAATGGAAAAAAATACGTGCAGTTCCAGTCCTTGTCCACTGTCTGATGTGTGGGGCAGGGAGGTGGTTTTTTTTGCTGGCTCAGTCATCTGCGAGATCTCTGACAAAGCCGGTCTGCAGAAATCAGGAACAGGCTGTAATCCTGTCCTTGAGAAAAGGGAGGCAGGGAAGGAGAAGGTGGGAGGTGAGGAGAACAAGGTTGAGGACCGCGGAAGAGAGGAGGAAGAGGAGGACGGGAGAGAAATAGCGGCTGTGGGAGTGAGATTTGGGGGAGAGGAATCTGGAAAGAGGAGTTTTTGAAAGTTTGGATGTGAGTTGTGCAATGAAATTCCTCCTTGGCTTCCTCCCAGAAGAATGTCAATAGAGACAGCTTTTTTTGCAAAAGGTTTCACATATGCATTACTGTGCCGGCCCGCTGGTGCAGATCACAGAGAAAGAAAAATCGGATTCCCGCTGTTCAGACAGGGTGATGTTTTCAGCTTGATAAAGGAGGATGGTAGTGACCTTGACACAGCACGTGTGTGTGTGTGTGTGTGTGTGTGTGTGTGTGTGTGTGTGTGGCAGCTCACACGCACCTCCTCATAGACCCGCATGAGTCTTCTCCGGTGCTCCTCTTAGAGTTGCACTTGCTTTCATTTCTATTTTCATCCAGAACCGCTGGGGGAATGGGACGATTTGCCGTGGTTGCTTGGCCAGGAAGCATTTGATTCGGAAAGTCTTGTGAGAAGGACAGCAAGGAAAGGAGTGAAGCTCGAGCACCGAGATGGGGGAGAGAAGGGGGACAGGCCGAGACGAGAGTTAGGGCCAGGCCCTTTAGAGTTGGGCCTGCTTTTCTTTGGGCCGCGCCTCTCATCCTCCCCAGGTCTCCCCTCGACACTTCATAACCCTTCTAGCTAACCAAAGGCGCTGTGGCACCTCTGCTCCTGCGCCCGGCCCCAAAGCGTGAGAAAGTTTGCCCGGCAACAGTCACTTCCCCCAATCAAGAGGTGGGTTTGCTGCTTAGGAATGGGACTCGAGGGTGCCAGGGAGCATGATGGGAACGCTTTCTCGGTCCTCTGGCCCCTGGTGTTTGCCTCAGGCTGTATTGGCTGATGGATTTCAGAGATTCTCCTTGGGATGGTTAGTGTGGGTCAGGAGATAAACTGTGCTAGAGGGAAATAGTAAGGGAGCAACAGCGTGGAAGGGCCCAAGAGTGGTCTGAGACCTTTGTTCCCATTCTGGAGTTCTGAGTGCCAAAGTGCTTCATCCTAGCCGCTTCTCTTGCCCTCAGGAATCATTGAAAACTTATTGTGGTTATTCGGGAGGCAGTCAATTATACTAGGAGAGAGGGAAGGTTGGGATCAGGTAAGTCAACAGCTTATGAGTGAGGAAATTGGGAGCTTGGCCATGTCTAAGACAAGCACTGGAAAATCAGAGAGTGCTCCTGGGAGGATAATACAAAAGGGTAATTGAATTGGATTTTAATAATTCATAATACTTCCACTCCAATGTATTATAAGGATTACTTAAGCAGGATGTGGCCTAATGCCAAATGAATTATGGGTTGAGGAAATCAGTATGGTGACTAGATATCTTATCAACTTAAATTGAGGTTTTTCTGGGCAGTTGTTTGACTCCAAAAAACCAAAGGTAAGGCACATTTCCCCTTACTTAAATGAATTTAGGGAGGTCTATGAAAAGAGGAGAAACATTTGTCAGAAAATTATGTAGACTTGGGAAAATTAAATTAGAAGGAAAATCTAGGTTCAGGACTTGCTGTCTATACTGAAACTCAAGAGGGTATTCCACATTGCATGCCAAGCCTCTTGGGCTTCTTGCCTCTTGCAAACCGGTCTTGTGAAGTGTACCCTGCCTTGTAGTGAAGAAGCCCAACCTCTACCGGGCAGGAGGAGCTGTGCTGACTGTGAATACAGTGAGATGTCTGGACTTCAGCACTTGTTACTCAATTCTGAAGAGGCAGAAATTGTCATACAGCAATTGCCATCATTTAAAATGCAGCCTTTCATATGTGCAGCTACATCTGATTGGCTTATGGGTTTATGCACTTTACAAAAACCTTTCCCTTTGGCTTGTCAAGTGTTGTCCCATTGATCAGCTCCAAATCCTGGGCAATGGTGGATAAGAACATGGGTTATTAGTGTTTTCTAGTGTTCATGGTTTTGCCATTCTGTGGTTTGCATGGAATCATCCTGTGTACTCAGTCAAGAACCGTGTGTGGTTCTCCTACTGTTGTCTTAGGATCTGGACACTCTTGACTCTTGGGAGGTCTCGGTGGTGGCAGGCTCTCTTAGTTACTTTTCTCGCTGCTGAGATAAAATACCCAGCCCTCAAAGTTAAGGGAGGGAAGATTTATTGGGATCATAGTTTGTCCACAGTCAGCTGGCTCCAAGGCAGAGTGGCACGGCAGACATGCATCACAGAGAAACAGTTCATGTCAGGTAGAAGGTAGTAAGGCAATGAGGGACAATCGCAGTCCTTTTTTGTGGGTGGTACTGGAAATCAACCTCAGGACCTTGCACTGCTTATGCTGCTGAGCTGTATCCCTGGCCCCTCACAGCTCTTTTTATCCCTTATATCTTATCTAGGCTACTTGGGATAAGTAGCACTCACACCCTTAATCCAAGTGTCTTGGATCCTGGCATTGCATTGTGAATCAATTTCAGCATCACACACTCTAGATCCAGCCACCTCTGAAAAAGCCCCACCTATGACTGCATGAGGCTTTGGGGAGACCTCAGGACACAAACCATAGCACACACACAGTTGCTTTATGCAGCCGTTGGATCTACAGAAGAATAAAGGGGGTTAGAATGCATGTGTGCAGCCACTGAACAGAATGGCATGCATGTGAGAGACAGTGGGGTTCTGCCACTGGCCAAAATGAAACCCTGGTGAGTTCACTAAAGAAAAGGCTTCTATTCCCAGAGCTGCCATGAGACAGACAGTAAAAATAAGAGCCAGATGAGCAAAGTCACATGACAGTTAAGACAGTGCAGAAAAATAACTTGTTACATGTTGCTCAGAACCGAAGACACTGAAAGAGGGCATTCATAATATAAGTTATTCTGCCAGTTCTCTCTCAGTGGCTGTTGTCCATTTTTGCTCAATCTCTCTTTGTCTTTTAGGGGTTCCTGATATGTATTTCTAGTACCATTTGTTATCTTCCTTCAGACTTTGGAGTGTAACCCAGTCCTCTTTTAAGTCCGAGATTCTCCTTGTCCTGTCACTGTAGTCTATTTTCAGTTCCTATAACAAAATACCAGAGTCTGGATGCTTAATAAAGAAAGAGGCAGCCAGGAATGGTGGTGCTCGCCTGTAATCCCAGCACCTGGGAAGCTGAGGCTTGGGCTACATAATGAGATCAAGGCCAGCATGGACTACATAGCAAGACCCTGTTGAGAGTGAGAGAAAAAGAGAGAGAAACAGAGAGAGACAGAGAGACAGAGAGAGAGGTTTAGTTCACCTTTTGGAAGTTGAAAGTCTAAGGTGACACCCTCCTCCCTTCAGCCTCAGGTGAGGGCCTTACAGCAGTAGCATCACAATGGCAAGAACACATGTTGAAGGAGACAAAGCCAGAGGGGCTCACGCTTAAGAAAACGAATTCGCCATGAGACCAGCATTCATCCTTCCCGAGGGGGTTGCTTGGGTGATTTAACCACCTCCATTAGGTCACATCTCTTAAAAGCTCTGTCAACTGTCAAAAATGCCAGTCTAGGGACCAACCCAGGGGGCTCAGAGGACAAACTGCATCCAAATGATAGTGCCCACCTTGTTTTGTTATCTCTTAACGAGCTCCAAGTCACTTCCTTTGTGGGTAGGAAGAGGCCCTGGGAAGGGCCGTGCCCAGGAAGACTCCTCCGAAGTGGGGCCCAGTGGAGAAGGCCCTGGGTGAACAGTCACCTGCACAGCACTGAGTTGAGCTGAACTGGTATTTTCACTGCATGAGATTTTCCTGTGCCTGGATGCTTTGAAGGAAAAGCTTTGTTTGGATAGTCATAAGCCTGTGCAGAAATCTTTTCCTGGGTACTCCACCCCTCTGGGCTCAGGGACTAGCACCTCTCCAGAGGCACAATGTACGATGAAACCGCAGTTGATTCACTCTTAAAATGGTACTGTTCTGGATTTTATCATCCTGCCTGAGCAATGAGATAAACATAATTTTGATCCCAATTTTTCTTTTAAGGCATTCACTAGAAAGCAGACAGGGTTGTTCCAAAATGAATTTCCTGTGTCATAGAAATCACAGAAGCTTAAAAGGAAAAAACCAGATGTTCACATAGTGGCTGCTTAGGCTTACACATTCTTTCATACCCAGAGTCACTGGGCCTCATGCTCTGTGTTCCCAAAGCCAGCTTGATTTTTTGGAATGTGGACTCTCGCTGAAGTTCACAGTTTCACAGTTACGAGATGCTAGGCATGGTGGTGGCACATGCCTTAAATCCCAGCACTGTGGAGGCTGAGGCAGGAGGATCAAAAGTTCGAGGGCTACATAGTGAGTTTGAGGCCTGCCTGAGTTACATAGTGATACCTAGCCTGAGAAAAGAAAAGTTAGAAGGAAGTAGGCACCGATCCGGGAGTTTATGCACTGGGTGTATCTGTGGCTGTCTACGCATGTGCAAACTTGTTCATATGAATGTATCTCTGTGCAAGCTTGTTCATGTGAATGTATCGCTGTGCAGACCTATGCAAGATACTTCAGGGAGATGTTTAAGCTTTGAACAACCTTCTTGCAACCAATTGATGCTTTCTCTTCAATGGAAGGCAAAGCTGTTTAGCCCAGGAAAGCCATACAGGCTGAAGAGATCAGAGCTGATGGACAAGATTAGGGTGGAGAAGCCGTTGCCCTAGGCACACTGCTGATCACCTTCTCCTTAGCATTCCTGGCTCCTATGCTTCTTAGAATGAAAATGCTTCAGATGGGTGCTGGGCCTGCTTTTGTCCGCTAAAATACAGTGTGATTTTCTCAACCAGAAAAAAAAAGGGCAAAATATGCTATAAATATCAAATTAGTAGCATCGTTTGAAACTCACAGCCTGGATTGAGATTATGACAAGGAAGCTATGTTTAAAACTGTGTATCACACAAGAGGGTTACTGTCAAAGGGGACCTGATATCCTGATACCCTACTTTAGGGGAGCTAAATTCTGGAGGGAGTAGTAGGGACTGAAGAAGTGGGTAGGGACCTGGTTCATGGTGACTTTTTGGTCGCTGGATATTCTCCAAGAGCCTCATGCTCTTATAGGTGGGGATTTTGGAAAGGTTTTGGGGGCTTATAGCTGACTTGATATTAGGAGCGGGAGTCCAGTTGGAAGAGGAGGGTTCCTGGGGGCGTGGTCTGGAAAGGCGTGTCTCTCTCTTGGCTCCTCCCATGACTCTGCTTCCTGGACATCATGAGGGTAGCAGCTCTCCTCCACTGAGGCCTTGCCACCATGCTTTTCTGCCCTGGAGTCAGTCAACTGTGGACTGAAACCGCTACCACCTGAGAGATAAAATAAATCTCTCCTTCTTTATACTGCAGGAGCTGGGTATTGTA
Organism: Dinomys branickii; assembly: GCA_004027595.1. Lineage (NCBI taxonomy): Eukaryota > Metazoa > Chordata > Mammalia > Rodentia > Dinomyidae > Dinomys > Dinomys branickii. The sequence continues at coordinate 114,537 of PVLD010003551.1, read as the reverse complement.
TCCCATGGACAAAGAAGGTGACTAAGACAGTTATCTAATTATAGTCCTTGACTCATGGTTATTTAGTGCCTACTGTATGCTGGCAGTTAGACAATGTTCTGGAAGCTGAGGATACAACAGTAAGCAACAACTAAGTCCCTGTTCTCATTGAACTTACAGCCAAGGAAGAATGGAATGATCGGAAATACTAACAATGGAGAGATTGTCTGGCTGTGCTAAGTGCAAGGAAGAGAAACAAGGCAGGATGAAGGTGCAGCTGGGGGATGCTACTTTAGGTATATTGGACTGGGAGTGTGTCTCTCACAGGTGCATTTGAGTGTGGACTCGCATCAGCTGCTGAGGCAAGTCTTGTGGAGGGAGATCATTCTAGCCCAAAGGAATGGTCTTGGAAGATGGAATTGGGAGTTGGCCTGTGGACCAGCAAGGGACCGATGAGGCTGGAACTGCAGGCACCAGGGAGGAGTGGTAGGTAGGGGGGCAGAGAGTTGCTTGGGCCAAGATCAAGTAGATGGGAAGCCATCAGAGTTTTTGAGCAGAACAGTTATGTGGTCTAATGTAGGCTTTAAAAGGATTACTCTGGCTGCTGAAGGTGTCGAATAGACTGTAGCAAAGTGCCAGAGGCAGCAGGAGATAGGACTATTGTAGAAGTCCAGGTGGCTGAATTAAGACATCATGGGACATAGGTAGTTCCCTATGTAGGTAATTCATAGGTGAGCCAACATAATCTCTTGTTGGATTGTGGAGCAAGGGAAAGAAAAAAAGAATTAGAGATGATTCCAGCCTCTCTTCCAAGCAAATAGGAGAATGGGATTGCTATTTACTTGAGTGGGAGGCAGCATATTTTGGAAGACATGAGAAATGGATTTGGACACGGTGGTTTTTGTTTTCTTGTTTCGCTTGAAATGGGGTTTCACTATGGAGCCCAGGCTGGCCTTAAACTTTGGAGCCTCCTGCCTCTGCCTGTCAAGTGCTGAGATTACAGACATGTGCCACCATGTCCGGCTCAAGGTTCATTTGAGGTCTGATTAGACATCCAAGTGAAGGAACCAATTCAGCAATTTGAGATAAGAGCCTTGAGTTCAGGACGACAGATGAGGTACAGGTGGAGGCTCCGGCGGAATCCAAAGACTCAATTCATTCTTAAGTTTCACCTTACTCTCAAGAGGTGGATGGGAGGTCTTCAGGAGCCCTGGAACCTATGGAGCATCAGGGCATACTTTGAATCAGGGATTGGCGGGACTATGGAATACCTCTTCTCTGTCCTAGGTCCAGCCAGAGTCACACTTCACAAATCCTTGTTAGGGGCCTACTGCATGCTGTGCTAGGTGGCAAGTGTTGGATATATATACAGAGGAGAACAAGCCACACTGGCCGTCTTCATAAAATGTTTCTAAAGGGATTAGGTTAAGAGAATGGAGGTTTTAGTGCAATGACTGAGGGGTAAGTTTGGGGTACTATTTTTTTTTTTTTTTTTTTTTTTTTGGCGGTACTGGGGATTGAACTCAGGACCCTGCACTTGCCAGGCAGGCGCTTACTCCACTGAGCTATATCCCCAGCCCAGTTTGGGGTACTATTGAGCACAAAGGAGGGCATGCCAACCTTTCATGGGGTCAGAGAGAGTTTCCCTGAGAACATGCTACAAAGGCTTCCCCTTAAGGGTGAGTAGGGAAGCTGGGTAAAGGGGAGAAAGGGCGGGTGGGGTGTGTTCTAGGAGAGACAATAGCATGGGTGCAAAGGGAATCTGCTCAGATGGACAAAGGGAAGGGTGCAGACTCAGCCTCAGCACCCTAACTTGTGACCTATGGATGTGTCCACGTAATAGGAGGCAGCGGGGAGGCAGGGCCTGGGTCTGTTTTGCTTAACCTCAGCTCGTGACAGATACTCGCCAGAGAGCTAAGTACTTTGATGGAAATGAGGAACAAAATGCCGAGATGTTACAGGCTGGGGTAGGGTGTGGGAGAAAGCAAAGCAAAGCGTAGTTCTGAGTGGGATGGATGCTGGGTAGGGTAAACAGCAGCTGTGAAGGAGGGATGTAACAGGGATGGGGTGGAAGTTCAAAGTGGTTATCTTATTGGCGTAACGCGTGTGCTGGGCAGTGTGTGTTCAGGAAGGGCCTGGCTTCCCCGTCAGGCGCTGACTGCTGGCAGCATGTGCGTTTGGGCTGGATATGTGTGATGGGGTGTTCTCCTTGACTTGGTGTTGATGTGCAGAACTCTGGAATGCACACCGTGCAAGTACCTACCTGCAGGAAAGGGATTTGCATCCGACCTGTGCTAGAGAGTGCATGCTGTGCATGGTGTGTGTTGCCAGGGCAGCGTCTCAAACTGAACAAGCCACAGGTTCTGCTTGGATGTGGAGAGGATCTGGGCTCATTTGGCAATAGCAGGCACGCGTGTATTTGTCAAATGAACAAGCATTTTGGTTTTATTAGTCATTTTAGGAATTATATAGGTTTGGTTAAAAGTTTGGACTAGATGTTTTAAGAAAAGTAAACAGCCAGACACTACTATCTATTTAGAAAATCAAGGGGTTTATATTGTGTGATGGAGTTGAGCTGGAGCCTTACTTAAAAGTCAGAAACTTTCTCTGTTTTGTTTCATTCAGCAAACATTTTCTGAACATCTCCCCCCGCAGGTAAAACCTGGGCTTTGCTGCAGGGACTCGGTTCCCTTTCCTCTGAGCCACCTGAATCTGTGTGCTGCAATTAAAGCTTACTTATGTTATTTTGTATTGTTCCTTAATTGCTGCTTGGACTCTTATTCACCCTCAGGGTGGTTGTGTGATCCTCAGGGCAAGGGCTATGCAGAAATGTTTGAGAACAAACGGAAACACGGACACAAAACTGTGTGTGGACTGGATTTATTCTTTTAAGAATAAAATCGAAAATTGCAACCTGTCATTTCTGGAAAGGGGAGGCTTTGTGTATTAATGTAACTGCTGCGATCCCCCATCTTGTTCCTCTTAATGAAAAATAGAAGTCTTTCCTTCAGGATGACAGAGAGTCAGAGGAGGAGGCTCTTGTGAATTACTCCACAGCAGTATCCTCCTTTTTAGCAAGACAAGTCAACAAGGGGTGCTCCTGACATTTCAGACCAGGGTGCTCTTTGCCCTTAGGGGTTCTCTTGTTCCTAAGGAAGGTTAGGGCTCTGTTACCCTAAGTCTAGCAGGAGGCCCTTCTCCCCAGGTGTGACAATCAAAAATGTCCCCAGACATTGGTAAGTGTACCCCGAGAGCAAAATCAGCTCCACTTGAAATCGGCATCCAATAGGAATTCTGGTTTCAGGTAATTATGTGGCACATTGCAGGAGACAGGGGAAGGGAGGTACTGTTTGTGCCGATTCCCTAGGCACCGTCTCTGTGCTGTTTTACTTCATCTTCTAGATAAAGAGGCTGATGTCCAGACTTGAAGGCCTGGCTGAAGGTCACCCACCCAGGTCAGCAGTTCACTCAGGTTTGCCCTTGCAGGAGGAGCAGCAGGCCTGAAATTGTACTGCGTTTTCAAAACTTAGATGGGAAAATATTTTAAAACATTTTTGGTGGGGAGGAGATTTATTATTGTATTCATTAAATTCTCTTTATATACATATATATATGTATATATATATATATATATATTTTTTTTTTTTTTTTGGTCTTTTTGAGAGAGGGACTTGCTATGCAGTTCAGGCTGGCTGGCCTTGAGCTCACTTTGTAGCCCAGGCTGGCCTCGAACTCACGAGGATCCTCCTGCCTCAGCCTCCGGAGTGCTGGGCTTACAGGCATGCGCCACCATGCTCGGCATGCTTAATATAAATATATATAGTATGCCCTCACTATAGACATCCTGGGCCCTGTACTACCGTTGAGGCTCTGGTCTTATCTAGAAAACACACAGAGCAACACAATGGAACAGCTTCAATTCTTGTTACAAATTATCCAAAAGCGGGGCCTAACGGTGCCAAAAGCAACCAGTATTGTTTACATAAGGGCTGAAGGCTAATAGTTAACTTTCTCCCATTTAATTCCAGAAACGGTAAATAACGCCTCCCTTTACAACTACAAACGAGGGAAATGTCATAAAGCAGGGAAGAGAGCACTCAGAAGCAAATGGAAAGGTTGGTTTTCCTCCCTCCCACCGTCCCGTCCTCTCTACTGCGGCCGGCCTTGGTCCCTGTTGCCCGCGCCAAGCTCGGGTCCCCGACGCCCGCCCGCCCGCAGCTTTCTGGCTTCCTTTCCCGCCCTGGGGCGAGCTCGGCCTCTCTCGGAGAAGCCTGTCCCGGAGCCAGGCCTGGAAAAACAACAGCGAGAAACTTTGGCACGGTTTGCAGCTCCGTGAAAAAAAAAAAGCACACCCTCAAGTTTAGCTCTGGGCTGCAGCTGCTGGTTCCGATCTAGGGGCGGAGGCGAGTGGGGGGGGTCACCACTGGGTCAGGTTCAAGTGCGCATGTGCATGGAGGGGCCCCGGCACTTATTGAGCGCCGACTGTCTACCCGGGAGTGTGCATCCCGGGCGCGCGGAGGTGGGGTGGGGATAGGGGTGGGCGTGCGGGCCGGGGTGCGCGCGGGGCGCTGGGCGGGGGGCGTGTCCCCGCTGCTGGCGGGTGGGCGGCTCCGCGGCTCCCTTCCCGGGCGCGCGATCCGGGCCGGGTTGTGGCCGCGGCCGCGTACGTGAGCGCTGTGTCCCGGGGACTGGGGGGAGGGAGGCCGGCCAGGTGGGCGCGAACTGAGCCCGGCAGAGGGCGGGCGGCCGAGCGAGCGGCCCGCCGGGGGGCGGGGGCCGGGGGGCGGAGGGCGCGGGGCGGGCGGGGCGGCGCCAGCTGCAGCCGGAGCCGAGCGCGGGGAGGTGAGCTGCGCGGGGCCGGGCGCTGCAGCCGGGCCGGGGGTGCCGAGCGCTTCCCACGCGTGCGCGCGCGCGGGGGCCGCGGGTCGGGGGCCGGGGCCTGGGGGGTGGGAAGCAGGCAGGGCGCGAAGGCGCTGCGGCAGTGGCCGGCCGCCGGCCGGGTGGCCGAGGGGTGGGGGTGCTGGTGGCCGCTCGCCCTCTACCGCGTCGCCTTGTTTATCTCGCGGGCGCCCGCGCTCCCGTCCGATCCCCCTCCCAACTTTGAGCGGGGGTCGAGAGTCGCCCCTCTGAGGCACGGTGGACGGGGAGCCTAGCCCTTCCCCGACCCTTTCCGGCCGGCCGCCCCGCTCGCTCCTGTCCACTCCGAGACACACCCTCCTCCTGGCGGGTTGGCCCTGCACCCTCTCTCAAGCCCGCTGTGGCCACTGCTCTCTCTGGCCCTGTGCCTTCAGCCTGGCTCCCTTACCCCGCGCGCTTGGCCCTGCCAGCCGGTGGCACTTTGGGCATCAAGGGTGCCCGGGTGTGGGCCTGGCCAGGGAGTTTGGCATGTGCAAACAATTTCAGGGGCACCGTTTCCTTTCCTGCCTCGGAGTTCAGATCTGTGCCTTCCAACTGTGGCCGGCTGAGAGATCTAAAGGAACCCACCTGCAGGCGGTGGGCACTGGCACGCCTCCTGTTTGCAGGCGGCCCAGCCCGTTCTGGGGCTCTGGAGGGCTCCCCAGGCCTGTGCTCCTGCGCTGAGTGTATCTGCAGGCCCTTCCTGCTTTCTTCACACCCGCTTTCCAGGAAGGTGTGGCTGGGACAGTTTGCTTCAAAGTGAACGCTCAACAGGTATTAAAGGTCTTGGGACACCCTCCTGGGGTGCTGTGTAAACAGAGCCTCTGAGTGCAGGGGATCCTTGAGACAGAGCAATTATGTTGGACTCCACTGGCCCTTCTGGGAGCTGCTGTGTTCTCAGCAGGACGCCTGGGGGCCGGGGAGATGCCAAGAGGTACCCAAGGAATCTAAGGCCCGAGGAAGCCTGTGTGCTAGGTGGAAATGATTTTAAGAGCACAGCTTCAAATTAAGGTGCTGCGGCTGCCTGAGCTGGTGAGGGCCAGGGGCCGTAGCAGTTAGAGGAAAAGTTAAGAGTTAGGGGAGGCAAAGTAGTTTGGAAGTACGCAATGCACGTGGAGGATCACGTCGTGGCAAGACCCAAAGTCAACAGAAGTAACAGATGGAGAGGGCTTGGAAAGGAGGGATCAGGGGAGCGGTTATCTGCAGGGAGGGTAGGAAAGATAAACGAGGCCGGGCTGTAGCGCAGTGGTGGCACACTTGCCCAGCTTGTGCAGAGCCTGGGTTTGATCTTCGCATTGCAAAACAACACAAAACAGAGCGATACCCAAAGTGATTCCCTTGGGGACTTGTCATCTCACGCAGGACACTGGAAGAGAGGCGCGTGGAAAATAAGAACTCCAGATAGGGCGCGATGTACTGTGCGGAGGGAAGGTGCAGACACAGCTGCCGTTGCAGGTCAGAGAAGGGAGCTTCCAGAGGACGAGACCCTCCAGGTGGGGGACAAAGTGGCAGTGAGCGTGGCCTTGGCCATCTTGGATATTTCCCGAGGATGGGGAGAGGGACGATGGTTGTGACTGCGCAAGTCCTGGAAAAGCAGACTAGGGAATTGCACTTTCCTCTCTGTGTCCTAGGAGACATTAAAAGTTTTGGGGTGAAGGAGTCCTGCAAGGAAGGAGTCTTTGGAAAGGTTTTTGAAGGTAATGCCGGCAGACAGGTCAGCTGGTGGGCTGCTGTACTCGAGGGCTGCTCAGGGTTTGCGCTGGATTTAATTGGAAGTGGGAGGGAGGATGAGTTTTAGAGACATTACTGTTGAAATAATCTGTTGACAGGGGCAGGGTGAAGGGAAGAGATGAATGGAAATTAATTCTTTGTGGAAATTGATTATACGCCAGGGCCTTAGAGCCACTGTAGTTAGTAACTCGAGAAATCGGAAATGTGTGTTTTGCAGAGAAGTAATTGACACTCGGGCTGTGTAGAAGTTTCTGCATTTGCCAGCATGTTCAAGTATAAGCATGCTCCCAGCAACTGCTGCTCTGGGCTTGGTAGGAGCTCAGGATAGAGTGTTAGAGAGGGCAGGCGTTCGTGGGAAGGGGAGTCTTGGTCAGATTGGTCGCTGAGGATGTAAGACTCAGAGTCTGGCTTGGGAGGGCTTTTTGCTGGAGTGGGAGGATGATAACAGGGTCGTGTAGCTCAGGCTGCCCTGGAACTCACTGTATAGCCCAGGCTGGCCGAGCGTCCGTGGCAGTCCTCCTGCCTCTGCCTCCCCGAGTGCTGGGATTACAGATGTGTGCCTCCCATCAGTTTCTCCTCTTGTGCTGCTGCCATTCAGATGACACTGCCCGCCTGGTTTTGACCCTAAAGTTGAAGCAAAACTCTGAAGAATTGGGGCTTGTGGGAAACAGGGCTATTTATTCTTCTAGGAATGAGGGTGCAGTTGGAGATCGGAGAGAAGCAGAATACGATTTGCTAAAGGTGTATGTTGTTGGACTTTGAAGCGTGTTGAACTTTGGACTGCACCAGGATCTTCAGGCTTGTCCCAGTGTTTTATTCCTGCAGGGGGAGAGGGGTGCATCGGGACGTCCTGAGGAAGGAGGGTGGGGATTGGGGTTGGCGTATTGACTTCTGTAGGGCTTAGTTCTTCCTAGCCCAGTGCAGTTACCCCATTCTCAGGAGCCTCGTAAACTGCACACAGAACGGAGTGGGTGCTGTCTCATGTGAGCTCTAAATTCTGCTTTCTTATTGCGAGGGTGACTTAGGGTGATTTGCTGAACAAACTCCCCAAGCCTCAACTTGCAACGTCTGAATTTGGAGGAGGATTGCAGAAGGTTGCAGACTGAGCCCAGAACGGAATTAGTTACTTAGCCTTCTGGTTTCTCTGAGCTGCAGGATCAGTGAATTGGTAGGGAAAGAAGACCTGGGGGAAGAGTTCTGGGGAAGTGTGGATCAGGTGCTGTTTTCTTTATGGCAAATACCTGACTGCCTGAAAAATAATTGCATAAAGCAGTGGTTGAACACACTCATCCTACAGCAGTGTTTTCTGCGCTGTTCTGCCTGTGACCAACATTAAGAAATATAATTTACGTTATAACCTAGTACATACAACCATATATATAGAAGTCTAATTTCAGTTCATGCAGGGCTATCTCCCTTTGCTTGATATCATCTCCTTGAATTTTGGGGAGGTCTATTGTTTTTCATTGAAAGTGTTGTTGACAACTGGGCATGGTAATATATGCATATATGCTTGGGAAATTTAGACAGGAGGGTTGCAACTTGAAGGCCATTCTGGGCAACCTAGGGAGACCCTGGGTGTTTTTTTTTTTTTTTCTTTAAAGCTGCTGTTTCTCCCTAAGTTCATGTAGTTATTCTCCAATGTCATAATGGATCACAATGCATGAGCAGTTTGAAAAGCACAGAGAGAATTTTCATATTCAGTAGGCTTTTTTAAGTTGTACATATGCAAAGATACCCTTTCCAGTGCTGATGGTGGAAGGGTCCAACTAAGAGATGGAAAGTGTCTGGTCTGGCTGGAGAGTTAAGGTACAGCTTGGAATAAGGAGCAGGGCAACATCATTAAATGCCAAAAATGAGAGACAAACGCCTGAAGTGTTTGAGAGGGCGTAGTAATACGTGCAGGTGTGGGATGGAGGAAGTCTGGGGTGAACAGTTTAGGCGTCTGAGGTGTTGCATGGGAGAAGATGCAAGTGTGCAAGGGCTGGGAGTTAGGAGCAAACAGCATGCTCGCGTGAACGTGAACACAGGACTCTTGTGATAGAGTAGGGAGAAATTAGTTTGGAAGGGTGGTTAAGGGTCGTAGGAAGCATAGGTCTTGTTAAGGGGTGACTTGCAGAATATTTGAAGCTTGTATGTGTTATAGCTTGGGTAGCATAAAGGCTCTTAAAAATTAGAAATAATCCTGAAAAGCTTTGGGCTTTTTAAAAGAGTCAGATCTGGTGCTCATTTCAAGCTGAGGGGCGGCTGTCACCTATGGAAAGGAGAAGGCCTGTGGCTCCCAGTCGTCACGATCCCTGTGTCCTCTGTCAGCTGCCTAGGTTCAGTTCCTTGCTGTGTCCTGTAGGTGTTTGGCTTTGTGACCACAGTTTTCAGGAGACTTGGATGCCATGCCAGAACTTATGGTTGCTGTCAGAGGCTCTGGCTGGCCCCTGGCAGGAGCGCGACTCTGGAATCTGAGGATTCGAGGGCCATGGCTTCACTTTAGGCAAGTGAAGGGGCTGGGGCTATAGCTCAGTGGAATAAGCGCCTGCCTAGCAAGCGCAGGGTCCTGAGTTCAATCCCCAGTACCACAAAAAAAAAAAAAAAAAAATGAGATGGCAAGTGAGCAGCACTTTCTGAGGAGCCGCTGGCTGGGACTTGAAAATATTTTTATGATGATCAAAATGGTATTTACTACAGAGGGCTTTGCCCTGTCATCTGGAGAGTGATCCTAAGTTCTAAGTTCTCTCCCGCTTCCTACTTCTGGCTGACATGGTCAGATAGTGGCTTCTGGCACGTCGCTCTGAGGATGATTTGGGGGTAATAAGTTGGTGAGATGTGAGTCATGGTTGCCAGTTGCCTTGTGACATTAACTTCTAGAGCATTAGTTCTGTGAGCCCACAAAGGAAGCCCAAGGGGAAGGGAAAGCCATTTCTCTCTCTTTTTTTTTTTTAACCCCTGGGATGACCCCAGGAGGGAAGAGATTCATAGTGGCCACAGAATAGCGGGCTCAAGCCTAGGGGTTGATGCATACGACTCCAGAAGAGTAGGCATATTTGGGGGCAGCTGACATGGTAAGTCTCTAAGGCTGAGGACACTTTGACTTATCCGGGAGTCCATAACTACCCACGATTCAGAGATCCTCTCAGGGGTGTTTTTATGTATAAAAAAACACACACACAAGGTAAAGTTGAAGTGCATTTTTCTTAAAAATATGCAGCCATAGGATGCAAGGGTAACCAGAAGTCAGCTGAATTGCATCAAATTAACTCCATTTCCTGTTCTATGTGATGTTTGCTTACTGAACCAGAGGGGGATGATGTGGTAGCTCTGCTATGTTTGGCTTCAGTAAAGCATTTCACAGTTTCCTAAGATATGATTGTTCATATTAAATCATAAGTAGCAAAATAGGGGCCAGGTGGTGCTATTAGTTTAATTTGGGAATCCTATGCAAACGCTGTTAATTACTGGCTCAAGTCAGCCTGGAAGGAGGGTGGAAAGTGAGCACCGCAGGGCTCTAATTTTGGCTTGGGTTAGTGTGGTTGGGGATACAGAAGATGTGTATATCTGACTTGTTGGTAGCACAAAGAAGGGAAGGATTGCTTCGTTAAAAAAGATTTATACGATCTGAAGAGAAACCAGAGTATGGGATTGCTGAGTTAGTAGATAAACCAGTCATCTAGAATGAGGACCTCAAATTAAAAAGAAAAAGAAGCTGGGTGTGGTGGTGCATGCCTGTAATTCTAGCTAGTTGGAAGGCTGAGGCAGGAGGATTGCAGGTTCAAGCCCTGCTTGGGTGACTTAGTGAGAGCCTGTCTCTAAATAAATAAACAAATAGCGCTAGCTAGGGATGTAGCTCACAGCCACCTCCCTCATTTCTGTAAGGAATAAATATAAAGCATGGTTTAGTTTTACAGCTTTGAACTGTGATATATCAAGATGGTCAAACAGTCTAATAAGATAATTCTTTTTCTGGGGATGTAGCTGAGACCAAATCCAAAATATTGATGGTATTATATGTATAGATCATTCAGATTTTTTAAAAACCTCTACTGAGAAATTGGTAATGACCTAAATATCCAGTGGTGTGGGCTCGAGGTAGTGGATAGGTGAATCCGATGGATGTGTCTTTAAAGTGGACTGTTACGAAGTTATGCACAATAATATTTAGGAGCAATTTAAAAAATAACCAGGAAGAATGTTTCTGCTAAAAGTTACAGCGTGCCTACAATATAATTCCAAATGCTTAAAGAAATGTGCACGGAAAATAACTGGAAGGAAGCATACCAATAATACTAAAACTAAATTGCTTCTAGATGGGTCGAGCTGAGTGAGTTTCTCTTTTTCATGCTATAAATTTATTATTTGCCAGTGGGGAAAATACTGCTACTTTAAACACGTCTTTATTGTTCAGGGCCAGGAAGGGGTAGATGATTCACGGGGTGACTAATGCTGAGTGCCTACTTGCCCTGTGTCAAGTGCTGGCTTAGGTGCTGCAGTCACAACATAGACTCAGGGCCGACCGACTGCTGTTGGTACAGGCCCACTGTGGGAGGCCAGGCCGTATGGTAGAAAGTCTTGTGTTTTTTTCTTCCTGTTATTCATGAGTTCAGTGTGGAGTCTTCAGTGGGCTGAGGCTTTCCAAAAATCAAATCCAGTTGAGAATCACAGGATCTAGTCTTAGTAATGTTAATCACATGACTTTTGGGCCACTGGGGAGCCATGGTTAAAAGGAACATGAGCATCTGGGCTTGGTCCGCGAAGGGAGACTAGGGTGATGTAGGCTCAGGGATGACGGGAGTATGGTGATGAAAGGATACCTGGTAGTGCCTACGGGATGTTTTCGTGGTTATCAGGTATAGGAAAGAGTACATGTGTTCATTTTTGCTGTTTTTCTTGTTTGAGACAGGGCCTTGCTGTGCAGTTCAGGCTGGCCTTGAGCTCACTCTGTAGCCCAGGCTGGCCTCGAACTCACAGTGACCCTCCTGCCTCAGCCTTCTGAGTGCTGGGACTACAGGTGTGCGCCCGCGTGCCTGGCTTATTTTTGTTCTTGACGTTGGACTACAACCCACTGATGGAGCAACTGCTTTATTCTCTGTAGCTTCGGAGTCCTCATCTATAGAATGGTTGCTCTGATATTAAAGTGCTTCAAAGCACCCTTTAACCCTAAGGTCTGGGATGGTGAGTCTCATTTCAGCTTGCAAAGAGGTTCTCGGGTTGACAGATCTGTCCAACAATGGACGTGTCTTCCCACTGAGTAGAGAGCTTCTCCTTGTTGGAGGTATTCAAATAATGCTGAAGGCTGTCCATCAGAGTTGCTGCAGAAAGAGGAGCAGGACATAGGCTGACCTCCAAAGTGTCTTCATTTCTCAAGGTCAGTTATTATGAGACTTGTCAAAGCTGAAAGAAAATATGAAACAGACCCTGCTTTCGGAAATCTTGGAGTTACTGTTGTCTTCGTTAGGGACTCTGCTTGGGCCAAGTTGCAGAGCACAGCTTTCTTTGAGAGCTCTGTGGAGGGTGTAGAGGTTCCTGTCATGTTCAGAGATTATCTCAGGATGATTTCTGTCTCTGTGTGCTTCATGCTTCTATTCTGGCAATGGAAAAATTAGTAGTTGGCAAGAGAACTGCCCTCTCTTTGTACGGAGTAAAGCAGATTTGGGGCATGCTGACTCAAGGCATGGCAGCTTTAGATGTAGGTCAGAAGATCTTTACACACTTGTTAATGATGGCCCGAATCGCCTCTGTTTCCACATCGTTTGTTCCTTGCACGCTGTCTGTCGCATCAGTAATGTTTGCTGAGCTGCTGAGAATCAGCTCTCTGCACCTCACATACTGGGTGTGGGGAAAAGGTAGACTAACATCCTTTTTCTTTTTCTCAGTACTGAAGACTGAATCCAGAGCCTTTGCACTGAGCTACATTCTTAGCCCTATTTTTTTTTTTAATTTTTTTATTTTGAGCTAAGATCTGAATACATTACTAAGTTGCTCGGGCTGGGCCAGAACTTGTGATCCCTTCTGTCTCAGCCTCCCAGCGTGCTGGGATTGCAGACATGCACTACCACACCCAGCGTATACTGTAAAACAAATACAATAAAAAATAATAGTTTTCTGCCTTTTCTGCCCTTTGAGTACTGGGGAGCTGTAAAGTTCTTTTAGTAAGAACAGCCACTTATAGTGGCTGGAGAATTAGAGCCCATTCTCCTCTTTGTATATTTATTTTGTTGCAAAACACGAATCGCTCTTGGTGTCCTTTCCTTGCATTCACGGTCCTCCATCCTTTTAAATCTTGTGTTCTATCTTTATGGTGACTGTCGCCGTGCTACTCATGCACCTGAACCAGCACAACAGAGAGTCCAGTGTCCAGGTGGACAGATGGACAAAGGGACAGATCAGGGTGCTGCAGCTGCAAGAGAAGCCACGTGGAGTAGGCTTTTCTTTCTTTTTTTTTCTAATTGAGACATAATTTACATATAGTGGAATGCTCAGATCTTAAGTGTGCCGTTTAACCACTTTTGACAAATACATAAGGAGACACAACATACTCGGCACCTGAGAAATGTTCCTGTGCCCATTTGTAAGTAATCCTTACCTCCGCAGGAAGTACCACAGATCTGATTTCTATCACTGGAGATTAGTTTTGCATAGCTGTCTCTTAATATTCTAAATGTGTTTTTCTAAGGGCTCCACAAGTAGTGGTTTGCGGAGATGAAGGTGCATGTGTGTAAATCAGTATCCACAGCTGGAGGTGTAACAGTAGTACAATGCTTGCTGAGGATGATGAGGCCCTGGGTTCCTACCCCAGCATCACAATAAGTAAGGAAGTAAATAAATTAATAAATAAGACAGTATTTTGTATGGCTGGGTGGCCCCAGTAAGAGCATAGTAATATTTTAGTGTTTATTTAATGAGATGTTCAGATCCTTCCTTTTCACTTGCCCAGGGGATCCAGACTGGTGTTGGAAGGCACAGTCTGCTCGCCTTCGTGAGGAGGGGGTGTGGCTGGGCACCAGCTGCCCGATTGGCGTGTGTGTGCGTGCACGCCTGTGTGCCTACGTGTGTGCTGTAGTGTGCATGTTGGAGAGTTGTACTGCTGGCTTGGAAGAACTGGAACTGCTCCGAGGACATCCTTTTGGATTACCAGAAGTCCCTCTGACATACTTTCTCTTTTTGCTGGCCTCTTCCTAGAACTGGCAGATAAATTTAACAATCCAGAGTTACAGAGTTGCACTTGTAAGATTGAAATGAGATCGGAGCTGCAGAGTCTGCTGCTAGCTGGGAAATCCGATCCACATCTGCCCTGCTGAGCTGTCTCCCAGCAAGCAAGGGCGGGCCAGATTCAAATAGAAAATTGCTCCTAAACTTGTTGAGCAGGGTCTGTTTCTTTCTTTCTTTTTAAAAATGAATAAATGAAAATTTCATTACATAAGTAATACATGAAGACGTTCTCTGTAGGGGGAAATATTGTAAATCTTTCAGAGCAAGCAAAAAAAATCTTAAGACAGCCACTCTTAATCCCAGCCCTTTCCCCAGAAGTAAACCACTGTCCTGGGGTTGCTGGTATTCTTCAAATGCTTTGCATACTTGTATCTGCCTCTCTAGGACTTACAGAAAGTCAAGGACATAGACGTATACCTCATCAGGGTATTTTGTTTGTTGTTTGTTTTACTTTTTGAGGCAGTCACTATGTAGTGACTGGCCTTGAATTCACTGTATAGCCCAGTCTGGCCTTGAAGTTGCCGCAGTCCTCCTCCCTCAGCCTCCTGGTGCCCCACCAGGTCCCACCAGGCCCCACCAGGCCCCACCAGGCCCCACCAGGCCCCACCAGGTTCCACCAGCGTATCTCCTACTCAGTGTTCCTAGGTCTTCATCTTGTTTAATTCCTGCCTGTTCTTCCTAACAATTACAAGGGGAAACAGTTACTTCTCTTTTCCCTCCTTGATGGATCTTTAGATCCTTTTCTGTTACAATGGCTATTATAAGAAACATTGTAGCACAAAGGCATGGCCAGTCTGGGGTTTTTCTCTTGGTGGGCACTGAGAAAGTGAAATGGCTGGGCAGCAGCGTTCTTTCACGGTGCACTCTGCTAGAGACACGTTCTAGGCGCCTTTCTTTGCTGAGAGTTACTGTAGATGGCAGTGATGCCCTTACACAGTGATCATTTGAAGACCAGGGCAGGAGTCAAAGTGTGTGAGGTGCGTGCTCCCCCCGCCGTTCCCTTTGCGGGTCCTGCAAGTTAGTGCAGGTAGGTGAGTAGGGCTTGTGGGGGGAAGTCCACTTCTGGGTCCTGTAGCCAACTATGTCTGGTTCCTCCCTGCCTCCAGGACTTTGGTCTGTATGCTGACAACACGTGTCAGTGGAAGAGGTGCAGCAGGAGCAGCCCGTGGTGGACTCGATGGTAAATTCTAAACCCTCTTTACTGTCCACCTGCAGGTCTCCTTGCCATGTTTAGAATACAGAGCATCTCTTAACACTTGAGCCAAAGGTGAGGCATCTGGATGGATTTCAGTGTTGTTTCAGAGCATGCACAACACTGCTGTGTTCACGAGGGCAGAATGGTGTGCGCCTCTTTCATGTTCCTGTGCAGACGTCTTCACCACTCTACAGAGCTCCTAGAAAGCATACATGTGAGTCACGCCGGGCCTGCCCTGTGCACTTAGGAGCCAGTGTGGCCAGGGAGGGTGTGACTGTGTCCCTGCTGAAGACGGCCCCGAGGCTGGCTGTGTGTTGGTGCCACTGGTCCCCTAGCTGGGAGGAGGCAGAGCCCTTTGTGGCCTCAGTGATTGTTCATTCCAGGCTGTCAGGTCCTTATGCAGGTGGTGGGGAAACAGCTCTGGTTTCTACCCAGTAGAGCCTGCTTTTGCATTCACTTTGGTTGCTGCCTTTGGGGTACACAGGCAGCTCCTCCTCTGGACTCAAGCAGATGTTAGCAGGGCCTCCTTCTCTCATTTCGGGATTTGGTGACTGAATCAGGGGCCCCTCCCCTCATCCACTTGGTGGCTTCCTTCAGGGCCTTCCTGCCTTTGACCTTTCCGGCCTGAAGGACTCGGTCTTCTTAGCTTACCCTCTCATCATGCAGCAGGTGCAGGGTGCCCGTCTTCTGGCCTCTCGGCTCATCTTTCTTGATGGGCAGTGACCACTGTTAGCGGGACAGGCAGTTTTCTGATTTTATAGGGGGCTGGGTAGGGTGTTTCTTTGTGGGCCTTGTACTTTGCAGTGGTGCTGGGTGAAATGTTTTTCTTTTTGGCCTTTATGGCTACAGTAAGATGGCGTCTGAGCCGCAGGGACGCCGATTTCTCTGGACTAGGTCTGACGCCACCCCAGAGCTCTTGCAGAGCCGTCTCCCTCAGCATTTGTGTAAGCTCTTCTCTCTAGTGCACCTGGAGCTTGCTTTCTTTCTCACTACCCAGGGTTTGGTATCTGTTGTGCCGGCTACTATTTACCCTGCACTCGATACTGTTTCCAGGGTGCATTTTCTCCTTACCTTCTTTCTTGCCTTTTCCTCTCCCAGACATGGGGGATTAGCATCTCTAAGAAGAGAAGCTTTATGACTCTTTAAAACCAGGGCACTTTTGAAAAAAAAAAAGAAAAAAGTTACTGGCTCCTGAAAGCCCCGAGCTGACCTTTGGGAGAAGAAGCAACATTTTTATCATTTTACATACAAGGAGAGTGAGTCACAGAGAGATGTGGGCATTGTCCACGGTCAGCTCGCTGGGAAGGCTGAGCTCACTGGCGAGTCACACGGTTTCACTGTGTTCTCTTTGGGCCGTGTATAAGGGGTAAAGTAAGAATAGCTCTGGCTCTAAATCTCAGGGAACCCCAGGGTTGGTGCTGTACCCATTTCCCCTTTCACACCACAACCACCAGTGCCGCATTAGCCTCTCCTCAACTTAAGGTTGCGGTAACGGGGAGCTGTGTGAGGTCATGTAGTCTAGCCTGGCTTCAGTCACAAGTTTCCTGCCTGTACAGGAGAAAGAGCTGTGGCATCAGACTTACCTGAGTTCACATCTGCATCCCATCACTTTCTGTCTCTGTGGCTTTGGAAAATGACTCAACTTCCGTGAGTCTCCGTTTACTTATCTGCAAGATGGGGGTGATAATGGTGCTTATCTCGTGGTTTACTTGAGGGGCACCGAATGAGATGTGTCCTCTGAACGTGCAGCGTGAGACCACCATGTAAGTCTTTGGGCAGTGGGGACCAGTAGAGTATTCGGGAACAAGCGCACACTCTGCAATGCCGTGGGTTCCGCGTAAGGGTCGTGTCGCACTCCTGTCTCTCCATTCTCTAACAGTTCTGATGACGTTCTTCGGTGTGATTTTATTCCCTGAGAACATCCCGCTGGTTTTTCTTGAGAGGGTTGTAGTCTTGGGCTGGGGACATCGCTCAGTGGTAGAGCGGTGGCTTAGTGTGTGCACGGCCCTGGTTTCCGTCTGAAAAAACGAAGAAACAAAAGATGCCAGTCTTCTGCTGTCCCTGAACTATGTACCTGTCTCCCTGCCAGGCCAGTGCGTGGTGCAAGGCTTGATACGGTGCCCTTGATCGTCTGTCCCGGGGCTGGCAGGAGCTCCGGTCTCCCTTCTCACTGCTCTGAAAACTCACCAGCGTGGGCCACCTCCTCTGTGACTGATGCACGTTCGTTCTGTCCTTGTAACCCGGTCACTGTCACTCTATCCATTTTAGGAAGAACATCCGAGATGGGACGTGGGGAGGTAGGACTGGGAAGGATGCTCACTCAGCCTGTTTTTCCGTCTCTGGGTAGTCTTTGAACTCACCCTTAGACCCACACTTGTTGGGTGCTAAAGATTCCTCAGATGGCTTCTGTCATGTACAGCTCACGTCAGGCTCTTTCTTGTTGGCGAGTGCCATGGACTAGCCTCTTCCCAACTCTGTTCATGTTCTGCTTTGTATCTAAGTGATCTTGTATGAGAACCTTCCATTCTCTTAGGCTGACTTTCTGCCTTTTTGGGTTTTTTTTTAGGGGAAACATATCATCTCCCCCAAGCTGCAGGAACTCAGTTTTTGTATACTTTTAACATTTTTTTACTTCAACTCAATTAACTTATGTCAGAAAACTTGCAACATTTAACATGGATATTCACCCAACTTTACAAGCTTTGTTCTAAAAATTATCCTTTTATCGGACCTCAGTGTCAGATTGCTGAGTGCTTTTTACATTTTTCTAAAAGAAGCAAGTGCCTTCATTCATCTCGGTGCATAGTGTGATCATGGGAATGTTGCCCCCAGAGCCCCTTAAGTGCTTGCATACTTCCATGCTGGCGGTGTGGGCCAGGTCGAAGCTCAGCAAGGCCCCAAATTCTTTAGGAGTAGAATCTGAACCTTCATCTCTCTCTCTTTCTCTCTCTGTTTGTGTGTGTCTGTCTCTTTCTTTTTGGTACTGGGAATCGAACTCAGGACCTTGTACTTGCCAGGCAGCTGCTTGTACTGCTGAGCCGTATCCCAGCCCTATGTCTGTCTGTCTCTCTCTCTCTCTCTCTGTCTCACTCTGTCTCTGTCTTGCTATGTAGTTTAGGCTAGAATGGCTGGCCTTGAACTCACAGTGGTCATCCTATGTCAGCCTCCCAAGTGCTGGAATTACAGATAGGAGCCACCATGCCCGGCTCTGAACCTTCAGCTTGTTAACATTCAACATTTATGCTCTCCACATCTACAGGAGCTGGGCCCATGTGCAGTGCACAGCAGGGGTTGAATTCTGCGGTGCCCCTTTCCCTGGCTTTGGGTGGATCTGCACCAGCCTGGGCTGGATCTGCCCCAAGTCTGCCCATGACTTGCTTCAACAGAGGTTTGGTCTTGAGCAACCCTGGGCAGAGTACCAGGACTGAGATGTAGGCACCCCCAGAGCTGCAAGTGAGGTGGCCAGGGGCCAGCCACTGGCTTGGGGCTCCGGGGGCAAAGCTGCCTTGCTTGGCATTGAGCTCTGAACACTGCACCCAGAGGTTGGTTCCCTCTGGCCAGCAACCTCTCTCTAGATAGAACAGGTTTGATTTCTGGTTCTCCTATCTTGCTGAAATCAGCATTGTGATTTCAGTTAATTAGTGGCTCCCCCGTGGTCAACTTCTGGGTTTCCATTAAAGTCAGGAGTTGTGTTACACGCTCCAGTGGGATATCCTGGAGCAGCCTCGGTTCCCAGATGTCTGCATGGTGGCTGCTAAGCACTGGGTCTCACATGGTCCTGATACAGGAGGGTGCAGGGGCGGAGCCACCTCTGTTTCTTCCTTCGAGACATGGGGCATTTTGCAGGTGGTGGCCACACGGCACTCTATGAGGTCATGGGTCCTCATCTTCTCAGCTGCAGTGTGGGAACGGGGGCTCTGAGGTGGTGGCAGCTGTCCCAAGCCACCCTGGTGGGGGTGACTGGCCATACCTCTAGTTGCAGACTCTGTTTTGTCCCTGGCTGTCCCCCTGTGTGGGGTGCCTCTGCCCAGCCTCTCCCAGACGTGTTGGTGTCCATTCTGATGAGTCAGTTTTAGGTTTCTGGGGGCCTCCCCTCCCAGGACAGTAGAGTGGAATCCCCAGGAAAGGGTGGAAGGGTGACGAACTGGGGTGAAGCCCTCATCCTGATGCAAAAAGCACGGACAGTTTCTTAGGGAGCCAGAATAAAAGGAAAGATTGATCTGGGGTAGCTGGGGCCTCCCTTTCTAGCCAGACAGAGCTGTTCCCTTTGGCTCCTGGCTCCCCCTGTCCCTGGCCCCACTCCCAAATGGGCAATACTTCCCTTGGGCACCTGTAGCCCTGTGTTCCCTGATTGTCCACTGCAAGGAAGGAGGGGCACTTCTGTGTGATTCCAGCCAGCAGAGTCACCAGGTGGCCTTCGCCCTCCTCCAGCCTCCTGCCTGTTGGTTTGGCCTTGTCCGTTGCTGGGGATGTGGCAGCTCACTGCAGTGACACCTGAGCTCCAGGCCCATTTTCCACTTTAACCATTTCACTGTGACATCGGTGCTCAAGTCCTCAAGTCAGTGGGGCATGTGGGTGTTGGTTCAAATGACTATAAAGACCCACATGGTGTTTCTCCTTGAATCACTTACATAAAAGAGTGGTACAGAACTGTGTTCCTCTGCCTTCCCCCAGGAGGGGGAACCCTTTTTGTCAAGTCTCAGGATTGGCACCTTGGGGTCCATATGGTGTGGACTTCCCTTCCAAGCTACCAGGCCTGACTGCTAAAATGTTCATGTCCTCGGCTTGTGTTGTTAGGGTGACAGTCTTGTTGTCAGCTTTTGGTTATTGGTCCTGGAAGCTCTTCCAGTAGATCCTTCTGCCCAGGGGAAGGCACACTTCCTTCCTGCAGGCCTCGCCTGCCCCCTCCAGTTCTGAGCCCTCTGCCCATGCACTCTTGGAGAAGGCGGAACTGGACCAGGCAGGAGCCAGGAAAGCTGTCAGCCCCACGGCTTGCTAGCTTAGTGATTTGGGGCAAAGAAGTGGCCTTCTTGTTGGACCTCAGTTTTCTCAGCTGTGCACTGGGGACATGGTGTCCCGCTCTGTTTTATTGAGTTGCTGGGAGGTCAGGAAAGAAAAGAAGCCCCCAAAGGCATGCATGAAAGTGAGGGTAAACTCAAGTACCCTTCAGGCATTCCTTGAATGCAAGTTCTGGTGTTTTACAAGCCTCCCCTGAGAGCTGCTGGAAGCATCTGTTGGTTCTCCCAGCCACCCCGCCCCTTGCCCCCTGCCCTGGCTCTGGGGAGAAGGCCAAGCTGGCAGCACCCACCCCCTGGCCCCTGGAACTCTTCACTGTAGCTGCTCTAGCAGTTTAAAGCAGGTTTAACCACTCCCCTCCCCCAACCCCATGTGCAAGCATGCTCGGCCCGCCCTGTGCATGACACGTACCACTCTGGACGCCTTCTCCCGCACACAGCAGCTTTGTAAGCACAGAGGTACTAAGACCTGCCTCCTCGGATCACCGGTCTCCCTGGTCAGAAGGAGACACTGTCTCAGAGCTGAGTCCGATGCTGCTGAAACCCTTCCTGACTTACGACACCTGTCTTCATGTAGGGCACGCTGCAGGTCTCTCTGAGAACACATTTTTCTCGCATCTGGGCCTCTCCTGGCCCTGGGAAGATCACCTGTTTAAAATCATAAATCTGGGTGGAATAAAGCAGAACTGCTGTCTGTCCTACAGGGCTCACTGTCTAAGGAAAACATGACTTTATTGTCCTGCAGGTTCAGTAGCCTTTATCTGAAAGGCCGGGACCAGAAATACATCGGATTTTGAATTTTTTCCTACATTTGCATATGCATAATGAGATATCTTGGGGCTGGAACCTAAGACTAAACACAGAATTCATTTATGCTTTGTATATACGTCACGCCCATGGCCTGAAGATGATTTTGTACAGTATTGTGGCATGTGCTTTGATGTGACCTTACGACGGCAGACGTAGGACTTCTCATTTGGCTGCGTCATTGGAGCACTTTGGGGTTTTAGATGAGGAGTTCTTAATCTGCAGTAGAAGTAGTTCCAGGTCCCTGAGCCCTACCTGTGCGTCTCAGGATTGTTTTGTCTGCTGTGGCTAAGTTAAGCAGGATGGTTATAAACAAAGGCCACGCAGCTTCTGAGAGCCAGTGGGAAGGCAGGTGTGAGGGGAGGGGAAGCGTGAGCGCTTTGCTTTCCTTCCCTGCCTCATTGGAGACACGGTTTTTGTCACTCGACTGAAGGACCACTGTGCTGTCAGACCCACAAAAGTATTGGTTGATCAGAATCACTTATGATTGGCTGGAGAGAGAATTCACTCTAACCAGGCAAGGCTGCCTATTTCTGTTCCCATCTGTGGGAACATGAAAATAGCACTGTTATTCGGGGCCGTATTCCTTCCCTCCCTGATCCCATTATATCTGTTACTCAGAATAGAGGAGAAAGGGTGCTCAGCAACAGTGTTTGCTAGAGAGAGGGTGGGTGCCAGCGCCAAATGTGGGTCAGATGATCTTTTAGGTCCCTGAGCACGTCGTCCTGCCAGCGTATCCTTCTAATTCTACTAGTGGTCTTTCTTTTTAAAAATTTTTTCCCTACTAGGGGTCTTAACTGTGGCACTCTGATGTGGTATAATCGGGCTTTGAAAAAGCCTCCAGCAGAAGACAATAATTGGGAATCAAAATTGTTACTGTCTGGCTGGCTGATTTAAAACACTGACCACTGCTGTGCTAAGTGCTGTGCAGCTCAAGCTTTATAAAATCTTAAATAACACACTGCACCCATTTTCAAAATCATGTAAAAGGACTTGACAGAGATTCAGAGATTCAGAAGTTTTAGTTTAGAGTCTTAGATGCTATCACTGGAGTCTCTAACCAAAGCCAGAGGTTTTCTTTGGTCTCTGTGCAGAAAAGGCCTGTGTGCCTAGTCAAGTTGTAGTTCACTTTCCCTGGGGAAGGCGCCCCTGGGGGGAGGGAAGAAGAGTCTTGAGAATGACCAGTTAGCGATGACGGTATGTGTCAACTTCTGCTAAGGCTCAGAGGGTGACCTGCAAACCAGGAGGACCACAGACAGACTGGAACATGAAAATAGCACTGTTACTTGGGGCCAAATTTTTTCCCTCCATAATCCCAGAACCATAAGTAGCCAGAGATACTGGGTAAGAATTGCTAAATGAATTGTGTGGGCATCTTGTTCCCCATGGAGTTCCGTTTTAAAATAAAAAACATGGTTTGCTGTTACCCTTTTGGGCTTTGGTTGAGTCTGGAACATGCCACTGGAAAAAATTTAAGTTAAAAACATAGCTTTAAAAGAAAAAAAAAAACAACCTAGTAGCTTTCTGATAGAAGAAATAAGAAGGCTAAGCAAGAACTAAAAATGGAAACTGTTCTGTTCAGTGATACTGAGTAGAGACCTTAAAATACACAAAAAGCTGAAACTTAGTTTTCCTTGGTAGAGATTGGTGTTACTTTGATCCTCAGATTCTTCATTAGAGAGGTATAGCAAGCACCCAAGCTTCTGCAAATCAGAATCTTGCTCCAAACTTCACCCTTCTTAAATTCTGAAAAAAAAAAAAAAATTAGTTGTGTAACAAATCACTCTGATTTACAGCCTGTGTCCTACAAGTGTCGCTAGGTGATGTCCTGGCTTGCTGCAGTATCCTTGGTGGTTAGAGAGAACAACTGTAGCGTGCAAACGTGTGCACAGGCGTATGAGTGCTGAGACATGCAGTTGTGCAGTAGCCATCCCATGTGCAGTAGCCGTCCCATGATAAATAGCACTTTGCAACTCCGAACCACAGAGTGGGTTTGCTTTACTCCTCTGTTCACTCCAGTTACTTAACTGATGGCAGACGTCCTCATTAAGGCCCATTAGCACATCAGGAGCTGTTTTCTGAGCATGATAAGGACTAACCCTTTTGGACATTGACCAAAGTACATATTCTAAGGGGGGGGGCCAACCCCTTAGGTAGGTAGATAGTGACAGTGCTAGGGGGAGGTGCAGAACCCTAGAATCTGAGCTAACGTGTCTTCAGAAGCATGAGTTTATATGTGAGCAAGAAATTCTGTAAGTTGAGAGGAACTTGTAAAATTGTAAAGCAACGTTTGGCTCCATGGTGAAATACTGTTATTGTTACCCTGAAATAAGAGGTTTCTTGATTTTCCCTGGCTTCTGCACAACCACATGGCACAGTCTATGATGGCTGGAATGAACTTGCTCCTCAGGGAGAACCTGACCGAGACCTACTTAGAAGCAGGGTTAGGCCATCTAGGTACAAAAGTCATGGCGACTCTAGAAAGTGGTGCCTGGGACCACCACTCGCTGATGTGGTGACCTTTGTCAGTGCTCTGAGTCCCTAGGCTTGTTGCTTATTGCGCTGCGTACAGAGCCACGGCCATGGCAGCGGACTACCATGGTGTGTGGCTGCATAGGAGAGGGGCAGCCCTGGGGGCACTGCCCGCTTCTGTGCCACATGCTCCAGTATAAACCCGACTGAAGTTTCCCTCTATCCCTTTGGGCCTCTCAGAGGGCAGTACGTGTATAAAGGTCTTTGCAAACCTGAACCGCTAAATGATTAACAATGAATTGGACCAGTGAACAAGGTCAGACGAAAATGCTGACCTTTATTTTGTAGGAAGGAGGCCAAGATGCAAATGGGAGGAGACTTCCACAGGAAGAAAATGCCCTGGGAAGCGGAAATCCAGACTGGTAGGGTCAGGGGCTATTCTTTTTTATCAAGGTTCACTGACATGGTGAAAAAATTGTGCTGAACTGTTATTTTGAGTGATGTGACACTCACTGGATTCATGGCGGATTGTGACCTTGGACCTCATGTAGATGGGAGTTCAGACCTAAGCCTGCGTTTCCTAAGCCATGTGGCCTTGCAATCTGATACCTTTGCAGTTCAGTGGCCTCATCAGAAATCAAAGACCATTATTTTTATCTCAAGTTGTTCTGAGGATTAAATTAGATGCAGTCTATGAAAGCTGGTGTTCGGGAGGCATTTAATAAAGGCAGTTTCCCTTCCGTCTTTCTCTTCTGCTTTTAAAAATTAAGATTTAGGAGTACTATAAATAAAACACATAATAAAATGGGTTCTCAAGTGGAATTCAAGAGAAAGGCTCCACAGCGACAGCGTGGGGAAGGCCACGTGCAGAGGGCAGGACGGAAGCAGCAG
The DNA here is from genome assembly GCA_004027595.1 of Dinomys branickii. NCBI lineage: Eukaryota > Metazoa > Chordata > Mammalia > Rodentia > Dinomyidae > Dinomys > Dinomys branickii. Next base: position 90,351 of record PVLD010003551.1, on the reverse strand, counting down.
GTTTTCTCACTTTGTGTAGATCGAGCAGCTCACCAACAAAATCACAAGTAAAAAGAAAGCTAGCTAAGAGTCGAAAGAAGCTAGCAAAAAACACCGTGGGAGTTTGTTGGCCAAATATCTCAGGCACTGTCTGGAGTCTGGAAACCCAGGAATTTTGGAAATGCTACCCTGTGTTCTTTTTCAGTGGTAGAAACCCCAAACTTCCTGCTTTGGAAAGTGGGGGTGGCCGCGGGGATTTTTGCCAAGAGCAGGGTTGGCAGTTTCTCTGGCTCCGTGCTGCCACCTCATGTCCATAAGTGGCATTGCGCCTCACCGCCCACATTTGGTTTGGTTTGGTTTGTGGCCTTGTGGGTGAACCCAGGGTTTTGTACAGGCGAGGTGAGCGCTCTATCACTGAGCCCCACCCCCAAGCCTGCAGACTGAAATTTAAGACCTGTTTTGCTTGGATCTGGATTTTTTCCATCATGGTGATAAGAAATTTATTTGCATTTTTCTTCCTTTCTGTTGTAATAATGTAGCTTTCTGAGATAGTGTGACGGGTGAAGCCACCAGCTGCCTAAGTGGGAACTGGAGGCTGTGACCCGCAGCTTATCTGGATACACTGTCAGCTTTCAGACTCCGTCCCTGGGGCTCTGGGTGAAATGCTGGGGAAGCCAGCCAGCTGTTGACCCAGTATTTTTGCAACTTTCTTATCCTTGAGTTATTTTTGCTGTCCTGGGTTTGTTACTACAGAGATGCTTGCTGCAGAACTTGCAGGACTCGTTGGGAAAGCCCAGAAATCAGAAGATATGGCGATAGTGTGGGACCCAAACAAGCCCTGAGGTCCTTTTGGACCAGGGTAGAAAGGAAAGACGGTTTAGGGAACTGTTCAAAGAAAGCATGCACTGTTAGGTCTCTTTATGGGAGCGGGGCCAGGGGAACGAGGAGGAGGAGGAGGAAGAGCAGGAGGAGGAAGAAGAAGAATGTGACTGAGCAGCTTTTACTTGAGAGGCTGAGCCTAATACAGGGCATGATAAAAAAAAATATGGTCCATGTTGACATTTAAAAAGTTATTACAGTGAAAGACACATTGTCATGAATCCCCCTCAGAACACATCTCCTGGCTTTGAACACTCTTATCCCATCACTCTGGCCCTTTTCCGAAGCAGTTCTGGAAGTCCTCTTTCAGGAGTATCTTCACGAGGTGTGATCAAAACTATGGTGAGCAGGCCACTTCACACCAAGTGGCACCCAGCGGAAAGGCAGGCCGGTAGAAACATGGCATTTTGTCCCCATTCACCGGATCTGGCACTGTGCAACTTCTGGGTCTTCCCCAAAGTCAAAATGACCACAGCAGGCAACTGTTTTGAATCAGTTTAGGACATTGAGACAAACCAGGACAGGGCAACTAAAGACACTCACGAAAGAGGACTTGCAGAGCTGCTTCAGAAAGTGACAAGAATAATGGGGTAGAGTGTTGCAAGTAAGGGGGAGCATCTCCGGGGAGACTAACAGAAGGGCATCCTTTAATAACTTTCTTACATTATATTTTGTTGGTGTATTTTAGATATACATAATGTTCACATTCATTATAGAGACTTTGTACCCGTACATGATGTAAATTTTTACCCATTCCCCTACCCTCCCTTCAACCCATAATAATTTTTAAAAATTTAAACACATACGGTGACGACTTTCAGACACAATTTGTGGACATGTGGAATGAGCCTGGTGAGGCCTTCTGGGCTGGGAAGGCAGCATTTGGTACTGAGGTCTCTGAAAACCCTGGTGTTCTATATCCACCCAGCACCATGGCACCGGGGTGTCTGTGGACATGGCCATTCCTCAATTAAATACCAGCTGAATACACAGATAGGAGGGGACAGAGGACCTGTAGCAACAGCGGCAGTGTGCTTGGGGACTGAGAGGAGAGAGATGTGATGTGTCCCGCAGTGTGGCTGGGAGGAAGGCAGCGTGCTGAGCGGAAGTCTGGTTCTTCTCCTCCCATCAGCAGACAGGCCCGGGAACAGGGCCAGGGACAGCAGGGTCTCCTGAAGGGATATGCTGTCAGGCTCCGCACCGGCACCCTTTGTCACCATGAGCAGGTGAGCAAAATAGCGAGACTCATTTCCAAGCTCTTTGTACCTTGGAGCTAAGTCAGCTTGGGCAGTGGCATGTGTGACAGATATTTTTGTGCTGGGAGCTGCGGTGCTGTGCGTGGGAACCTCACCACGGAGGCACACGGGTGTGCACGTGCGCTGCGGTTTAGCTCAGAGAGGTTTCCACAGCAGTGCATTTGAGGCAGCTTTCAAGGGCACAGATTTGTTAAATTAGCAGTGGTTGTATCTGCCTGAGAAAGTCCTGTGTGGCTGTGTTTTCAGAGACTACTATTTAGTGGTACAGTAGAAACGTAGCCTGCAAATTAAGTGAAGGTTCAGTTTGCCAACCCTGGATCCTGTTTTTGTAGAAATAAAGTTGTGGTAAGTACATGTATGGAAGAAAGAGGAGAACGCTATTTTGAAAAAATGAGCACGTTGGGAGCCTGGTTTCTGAGCGACTTCCTTTTTTTGGTTGCCTATCAGTATTTTCTTAATGCCCTCCTCAGGAATGTGTAAATTTTCTAAGAGCAAAAATAATGATAAATGTTACTTTTAGATGTTCCTTTTGATGATGCTCCCTGGCTTGCTGCTGAGTCTCTGCTTCCTTGGGACGGCTGATAAAGACTCACTCTCCCCTTTGTCCTCCACAGACGCAGCAGCATGGCCAGCGTGCTGTCCCGCCGCCTGGGTAAGCGGTCGCTCCTGGGGGCCCGGGTGTTGGGCCCCATTGCCTCCGAAGGGCCCCTGGGGGCCGGGCCACCCTTGGAGCCGCAGGTGGAGCTGCCAGAGGGCGCTGCCCCCCAACCTGTACTCGCCTGCAAGGACCCTGGGAGCCAGGAGCAGCCCCAGGAGCTCCTCCAGGCTCTGGGCTCAGCAGGCCTCCAGCAGGTGGCTTTTCAGCCCGGACAGAAGGTGAGTGATCCAGGGGCACAATCTGCCAGCTTTTCAAAATCAAGGGAAAAGGACCTCAGGCTTCTAGGGCCCGAAATTGCCTCTTAGAATTAGCTTTAGATGTTGCTTCAAGGTGTGAGGAGGTTTGTGTCCTCAGAATTCACTTTGGCCTTCAGTGTCCCCTGTGGGGCGGGGCCATCACCCTCTGGGCCTGATATCACCGCATCCAGATGCCCGGGCTCCTCTGTCTCTGCCTTCCTCAGGCAGAGGAGACACAGCCTCTGTTTTTCTGCTTGCCTGGTGCCCCGGACCCTCTGCGCACGAGGTAAGGCAACTGCCAGCAGGACAGGCTGGCCTGCCGGCTTCTCAGTGGAGATTCAGTCTCTGGAGGTAAAGTGCAGGGCACGGGTAGTTCTGGGCACGAGCTGAGCACCATCCAACATGCGGTATGTGGAGGCCAGGCTGGGTGAGGAGGGCAGATGGGCACGCAGATTCCAGGGACCCGCAGCTGTGGGTGGGTTCACGTCTTCCAGTGGAGAATTCACAGGGCCCCATCTGCGGAAGGATCGGCCCAGTGTAGCTCGTCGGGGGCTCTGTCCTGCCCTAGTTTATTGGCAGCTGCTGTAGCAGAAGGCTCACGCCTGGGTAATTTAATGGGTAACCGCTGGGAGGTCCAAGAGTGTGGCACTGGCGTGGGGTGAAGGCTCACGCCTGGGTAATTTAATGGGTAACCGCTGGGAGGTCCAAGAGTGTGGCACTGGCGTGGGGTGAAGGCCTCTGGGCTCAGCTTGCTTTCATAACCACCACACTTTCATTCCTAACTGCCCTTGAGATAAGAAACCCACTCCTAAGCTCAGAGCCCCATGACCTTCACCTGCTAAAACTGGCACACTGGCACACGGGGTCCCATGTGGATCACAGCATCATGACCTAGAGAGGAGTGAGTCAGTGAACATGGTGCATGGCAAATACATCCCGACACTTGGGTGACAGCTGCCAAGTGGTGACCCTGGGCTGTTGTGCCCCACAGGTCTGTGTGTGGTATGGGGGCCGGGAGTGCACGGGCCTGGTGGAGCGGCACAGCTGGGCAGAGGACAAGGTGACCGTGTGGCTGTTGGACCAGAAGTTGCAGATCTGCTGCAAGGCAGAAGAGGTGTGGCTGGCAGAGCTGCAGGGTGTTGTGCCCCAGGCACTGTCCCCGGAGCTCGGGGCCCAGGCCCCCGCCTACAGACCAGTCTCCAGGAACATCGACGTCCCCAAGAGGTGCGTGGCAGTGATTGCGTGGGAGCGCTGCTGGGGTGGCAGGAATGTGGGCCTTAGGGTCTCTTTGCCCAGACAGTGGGCAGATGGAGGCATGGAGCAGAGGCAGAAGTCAGGAGCCAAGACTGTGCTCCTGCCCGATCCTCAGATTTCAGTATAATTAATACAACTTTTGTGTATCATATGCCAAGAAATAATATTCTTCTTTGAGTTCTTAAAAAAACATTTAAAAATGTAAAACCATCTGTAGCTGAAAAACCATATGGCACCAGGTAGCCACCCAGAGTGCTGACCCTGGCTTAGATACTCTGAACCATTGGAGGTGAAGGAGTGTATCATTTTGCTGGAGTTTTATTTTGTTTATTTTTTGAGATGGTGTCTCACTGTGTAGCCCAGGTTGGCCTCCGACACATGACCCTTCCACCTCAGCCTCCTGTGTAGCTGAGACTGCAGCATATGCTAGCATATCTGGGGCGGAGTTTATGATATGACTTCTCCCTGAGAATATATTTTCTGGCTTCTATGTTACATGGCCTGTGTCTGTTGGTCTTTTCACGTTTAGAAAGAAGGCCTGGGGATATAGCTCAGTGGCACAAGCACCTGCCTGGCAAGCATGAGGTCCTGAGTTTGATTCCTGGTACCAAAAAAATAGTGATGATCCAATTTAGAAAGAAAATCTGCTGACTGGGACTGTGTTATACACAAGATCGGTAGGCATTGTAGCCTGGTCCCACCTCTGTGTGTGTCTGTAGGTGCTAGTGCTGGTACAGTAGACCCAGTATTTTGTTTTTGTTTTTCAGACAGGGTCTCATTATGTAGCCCAGGCTGGCCTTCAACTCATGGCGATCCTCCTGCCTCAGCCTCCCAAGGGCTGGGATTACAGGTGTGCACCACCACATAGAGCCCAATTCAGTATTTTGACTTTATTTGTGATTATGTATTCAATGGGCTGCCTGCAAAGAAATTATTTTCTAGTATAAGCAAATGAATATTCAAAGATCATTATAAATAACTGTTTAATATACTGGTGGTCTTGGTTTAGCTGCTGCGTACCTAGTTTCATAGTTTAGTAGTCTGGATTGTTAAAAAAAAAAAACAACAAAACTGAGTTAACACAGTCCCTCCAAATAGACCAGCCATGCTATGAAAGGCACCTAGGCACAAGGAGATGGTGTTGTGTGGCAATATTAGGCCCTTCCACCAACCCAGAGGTAGCTTTAAAGAAGGCTTTTTCCTTAAAAAAAAAAGACAAGCCACCTAGAAGTTTCAGACTAACTTTTCCTGATACTTTGGCATTAACTTACAGATGGATCTAATTTTGCTTCCAAATAATATGATTGCGTATGGATTTTTTTTAAAAATTGCACATAAATTTTATAGAATGCCACTGTGTAAAACATCGAGACTTACGCAGGGAGATTCAGTGTGTAGCTTATTTGCCCGCAGGCTTCTGTAGTGGGCCGTGTTGACATTCAGCAGCTAGTAGAATGCCTTCTGTATGGGGGAAAGCAGAGGAAGGAAGTGACTAGTGGTATTCTTTCCTCTTCACTTTCAATGTAAGACAGGAAAAGGAGGTAATTTAAAAATGGACACACTTGAGACTGTAACATTAAGTGAAACACGAGACACCCGAGTTTAAGTATTGCATGGTGTTTCTCATATGAGAAACTCAAAGTATCGCTTCTCGGCCTTTTGGCTAAGATCAAGTGAGAAACTCAAAGTATAAACAATCGAAAGAGCAAAATAAAAGGTAGATGATAGGAAAGAGGGAGGTAGACCCTTGTTAGTCGGGAAGAGGACCTAGAGCGGGGCCAAGGGAAGAGGGGTAAAAAGAATTAATTTGCATCATGTGCACGCACCAGCTGCCCACAGTGAATGTAACCGCCATGTGAAGGAGCCATCTACCAATAAACATGAGAAAAGCTGCGGGGTAATTTTAGTGTTTTGATATTTTATCGGGCATCTTTTCTGCCCATCCTTTACTGTTTCGACTCCTCTTTCCTCCCCCAAATAAAATGTTCCATTTTAAGCTGCAGAGTTGGCAGCAAAGTCAGGGGAGGAGAGGGCTGCTTGGGGGTGCCAGCCTAGTATAAGCGGGGGACCCACCTGCTCCTCCCACAGCTGACTAGTATGGTAAACGTCGTGCAAGCAAGCATGTCCCGCTCAGCAGGAGGCGAGGCCTTCAGGTTCACCTGCTCCTACTCCCTGAGCTCACGGTGCCCGATCAGATAAGTGTAAGACGATCCCAAGAAGATGACTGCAGGTTGGCGTGTTCTGAGGGCACCATGGGCCGGCAAGCCCAGGAAGTAAGCTTCCCCTCCTGATTGAATCCAGGAAGTCGGAAGCGGTGGAAATGGATGAGATGATGGCGGCGATGGTGCTGACGTCCCTGTCCTGCAGCCCGGTTGTGCAGAGCCCTCCGGGGGCTGAAGCCAACTTCTCTGGTGAGCAAGTGGGGCCCTTAGTGCCAAAGTCAGCTTGGCACTAGGATTTCTGAAGGCTCGGCCAGTGCCATTGAGCCAGAAGCTTGTGCCCCTTTTCCTCAGTTTCCCCGCCTGGGGAGAAGCGTCCTGGTGCCCTGTGGAGATGCTTGGACCCAGCGCTGAGCTAAACTGGGCCCTTGAGCGAGTTCTTCCCTGGCACTGGGCGAGTGCGGCACTTAACGCTAAGGCGGAAATATGCTAAGGGGTCCCCTAGTGGCCTCCTGTTCCAAATGCCTGGTTCATCCTCTTTGTCATCTCGTGGGGCCAGCAGAGCCCTCAAATCCTGGTGACCCCAGGACACTTAGGGGGCCATGTAAGGGGAAGAAGGATCACTGCGTGTCCTGAAGGGTTTTTTTGAAATTTCTTACCGAGCTGCCCTGCCTTGCTCCCAGGGAAGTACTTTTTCATCTGTGTGACCCGAGTTAATTGCAGGAGAACATGGAATTAGATCAGAGGGCAAACCGGGAGGAAAGTGGCCTTTACAAGTGTCCCCCATAAGTGATCTCCCCAGACGAAATGAATAGAGAACTTAGAGCCTGCACTCTGAGGACACCTAGTGGTGATATGTAGTACTGCATAGCTGCTTCATGTTAGAGCGCGCATGTGCACATTTACCCTCCCTTCCCCCACAAAGACCCCGGAAGAGGGTAGTCGATTTTAAATTCTCAGGTAGTTCCGCAAGTTTAGGAGATCCAGGAGGTTGGGTCAAGAGACCCAGGAGAAAAAAAATGTATGGCTCCGGTCCTTATATGTACACGCATGCACACTAACCTGTATGTATCTCCTGATGATATGCCACAATCCTGTTTTCTGTCCCTTCCTTTTGGGGAGGTGCTGTGCCTTGAACCCAAGGGAACGCTAGCGCTAAGCTACGTCCCCAGTCCTGTAACTGTTTATTTTGAGACAGGGTCTCACTAAATTGCCCAGGCTGGATGTGAACCTGCCATCCTCCTACCTCAGCCTTCTGACTAGCTGGGATTACAGACATATGTGACTCTCCATATCCAGGCTCTCCAGTCTCTTGTTGACAAGTTTTCATTGTCTGTTAATTTTTTTTCCCCCTTACATTTCTGCTTTTGTGATTGAAGTCAGGGGAAACATAAGTCTAATGATTTGAAGTGTTCTGCAGAGTGAGGTCTACATAACAATGTTGAAAATGTTGCTCCAGTCGCTAGGTGTGGTGGTGCACGCCTGTAATCCCACCACAAGGGAGGCTGAGGCAGGAGGATCACCCTGGGTTTGAGGCCAACCTGGGCTACATAGTGAGACCCTGCCACAAATAATCTTGCTGTAATCATGAATGCTGTCTGCATAAAATCCACCCACTCCCCTTGGGATGGCACGGCGCATGCACACACATGTGGGTTGGGTGTGTGTACATGTATGCAGGGACTATAAACAGTTCTAAAAGGCTTGCTTGTAAGCTCTCACTGCTATGTATTCACAGAGGATCTAGGCTATTCAGCTGTTATCTGTGCCCTGGAAGAACTTCTGATCAAAGATGGAGTCCCCTATGTCTTAGTGACTTTTGGATTAATTTCCAGTACTGACTTCTGGCTTGGTTTTCTGTCTTGCTTCCTTGGCACGCCGGTTTCGGGTACCAGGCATTGGAAGTGGTTGCCCAGTGGCAGGGTTGCGTATTCCCAGGGCTGCCTGCTGGTTGAGCTGCCCTTCGCCCTCAGGGGCCTGGTCATCCTGAATGTATTCTCCCCACCGTCCTGTCCCTTGTGGGCATCCTGAGTGGATCTTCTGGGCCTGTTGGGTGGTTCTTGAGTTCTGCCTGAGTATCTACCCTGTTCTTAGCCCCGGTATAGTTAATCTCCTCGGATGCAGAATGGAAGTGAGTTTGGACTGGAGACAGGGATGGGGGTGGCAGCTTGGAATGTTGATCGGGATGAGAGACAGGTGGGTGAATTTCTCCCTGGCCACCAAGGGTGTGGCTGTCTGTCTTGGAACCCAGAGTTCGGAGACCTCTCCGGAGCGCCCGTGGAGAGACATCTGGGGCCTTTCCCCTCTTTCTCGCTGTTTCCATGTGTAGAGTTTGGGATTCTCCTATGCTGTCATCTCATCTGTATTTGTGGCCCAGGAGTGAAGGAGTCTGGGCTGAGCCAGAAGCAGCCTGCAGATGGGCAGTTTAAAAACTGAAAATCAGGGTCCAGGGTGGAGCGCAGTGGTAGAGCACTTGTGTAACCTGTAGGCCCGGGATCCAGTCCTCAGCCAAACCCTGCAAATCCTATACCCTACCTGGGCCCTTCCTACTCAGACACTGTGGCTTGGAGTGGCCGCCACACTGGTGTCCCCTTGTGGCTACCTGGCTGCCACTAGCCCTGGGAAGTGTCCCCCCACTGAGCTCTGAAGACAGGCTGGAGGCCCAATAGGCTTCTCAATTTTTCTCCTTGGTACTGAGGATTTAGCCCAGGGCCTTTGCCCGGAGCTACACCTCATCCCCTTTTTATTTTTTTATTTTGAGGCAGAGCCCTGCTAAATTGTTACATTGTCCAGGCTGGGCTTGAACTTTCAATCCTCCTGATTCAGCCTCCTAGAGTGCTGGGATGACTGAAGTGTACCACCTTGCCCAGCTGCTGACTTTTTAACATTATGCAGTAAGATGCAGACCTTAACCAGCTGTGTGTCTGTTGGTCCTTCGCAAGATGAAGTTGCAGTGTGCGTCCGATGTGGCTGTGGTGGGCTCTGTCACCTGTGGACAAGCCCATGAGTGTCCTGTCTTCTCTCCGTTGGGCCAGCTTCCCGAGGGGCCTGTGGCGACCCTTGGAAGGAGAGCGGGGACGTGTCTGACAGTGGCAGCAGCACCACCAGTGGTCACTGGAGCGGCAGCAGCGGCATCTCCACGCCCTCACCCCCGCACCCCCAGGCCAGCCCCAAGGATTTGGGCGATGCTTTTGGTTCTCCCCAAGCTGACCATGGCTTTGAGACCGATCCTGACCCTTTCCTGTTGGATGAACCAGCTCCACGCAAAAGGAAGGTATGTGACTTTTATTCTGAGACAGGGTCTCGGTAGGTCGCCCAGGCTAGGCCTGAGTTTGCAGTCCCCCTGCTTCAGCCTCTCGTCATCCTTTTTCACCTCCTCCCGGGCCTGCCTTCTTCCCTACGCCCTTGCACAGGCCTGTGCATGAGAAGCAGAGGTGGGGTTCTAGCCACTGCTGCGGCCACCAGGGCCACCTCCTGGGACCCCTGGCTGCCAGTCTGTGCTCCCAGGAACCCTGGCTTGGCGCCCGCTATTGAGTCTGAGGACAGCAGCCAGCGAAGTCCCTCCCCCCCCGGGAGCACTGCAGTTATCAGACTCCTCTTTCCCCTAGAACTCCGTGAAGGTGGTGTACAAGTGCCTGTGGCCCAGCTGTGGCAAAGTTCTGCGCTCCATCGTGGGCATCAAGCGACATGTCAAAGCCCTGCACCTGGGGTAGGTCTGGAGCTCAGGGAGCTGCTTCCGAGAGAGTGGCGCCGAGTGCACCTTTACCCCCTCCTCCCCGAGCCCGGCAGCACAGGGGCCCTGATTTGCAGAGCGTGGAGCTCCTTGAGGTCCCAGGGATGGGTGGGAACAGATGCAGCTGTTGGGCAGGCAGTGCATCTGTCCTGTGGATGCACCTTCATGCCCGGTTTCAGTTGTGAGTGGCGGTGGGGGACTTTGGTCCAAGCGCTGGTGCAACCCTTTGGCCAAGATGTGGAGCAGTGAGTTCCATTCTCACTTGGCATCTGGGCTCCGTTGGCTCTGACGCTGGCTGCCTCTCTCTCCCACACAGGGACTCCGTGGACTCTGACCAGTTCAAGCGGGAGGAGGATTTCTACTACACAGAGGTGCAGATGAAGGAAGACCCTGCCGTGACCGCAGCTGGCCCTTCTGCCCCTGGAACTCCTCTTACCGAGTCGGCCCCCACCGCCCGAGTGACCAGCCCGTCCCTCGCTGCCCTCCCTCTGCCTCCACCCAAAGCCCAGTACTCTGGCTCCAAACACCCCGGCCTGGAGTCTTCCCTGCCTTCAGCTGCACTCAGCAAGTCAGCTCCCAGCTCCTTGTGGCACATTCAGGCCGACCATGCATACCAGGTAACGAGCGTGGCACTGTGGGCCCAGCCTTGGCATAACCAGTCCCTGACCAGCAGCCCCACGGGGCCCTGACTGACAACTGAACTCTTTGGCCAAAGTGCTGACCTTACTTCCACAAAGAAAGCAAAGAAAGCCGCTGTCGCATGCAGTATCTGTCGGAACCCTCAGAGCGCTCCATCTGTAGCTGTCCTGAGTGCTCAGAGCAATCTAGCCGAATCCCTAAATAATCAAGCTGATGGGTTTGGGCCGGGGAACTGCCGCGCTGCTGGCATGGTGGTGCGGGGTTGGAATCCCAGCGCTCTGCCAGGCTGAGGCAGGAGGATTGCAAGTTCTAGTCTAGCCTGGGCAACTTAGTGAGACCTTGTCTCAAAAGCAAAAGGGGTGGGGTTTTGGCTCCCAGAGAACTCCCTGGGTTCAAGCCTCAGTTCTTTTAATTTTTTTTTTAAAAGCAGTAGAGTGGTATAGTTGGGCTTCCCAGGGCAAATCTTAGTTCCTGTAGCCATTCTTGAAACAGTCTACTTTTGAATACTAACTGTGTCCTATTAATATTGGGCCAAGTAAACTGCACATAGAATAACCTAGTCCATGCCCCTGTAGAGTGTGTGGTGTAGCTGGAGAAATAGCTATGACTAATTATAATAAATAGTCTAAGTACTGTCTTACAGAGGCACAGGAAGCATTGTGGGTGTAGGCGACACCACGTAGTATATTAGTGTGTCTGGGGAAGTGTCACAGCGGGTGACATTTAGGATGGTCTTCAGGGCATGTAGTAGGTACATGTGGGGCTTCTGGTATGCTGACCTTGAAATCTTATTGTGCCTACAGCTTGGTTGTGTGTTTTGGACTGTGAGCTGTTGGTAATTAAAAAGTAGTGTATTCAATCAGAACACCTTTCAGTGTGGCTGGGTTGCCTCCTCACATTGGAATTAGTGGCCACGGAGTCATTTCATGATTTGGCGCATGTCTAGCCCTCACTGACGCTGTAGGCCCATGAGGTGTGGATTTTACAAATAGACCTACAGGGATACCTGCAAGCCATTGCCTGGCAATGCGAGTCATCTTTCAGCGATGCCAACCAACCCGGGTGTTAGGGCTTCTTTTGGCAGCTGTGTGTGGCATATTCTTGTTGGGTGATGGCACCCAGAAGCCATTGCACTGCAAGGATCAAGTCTCAAGTAGGGTCAAGAAGTGAGATGGGTGTAGGAGGCGGCTTGGAAGAGCCTTGCTCTGAGGGTGCTCCTGGGGCGATGGCTCTGGCCTGTACCGGTACTTTCCGGTCACCTCATTTAGGCAGAGCTGCCGGTTCCCTGCAGAATGTGAAGCGACAGGGTCCCAGACAGACGGGTGCTTCCCAAGCCAGAGCCCGGCTGACGTGTTCTTATCTCCACAGGCTCTGCCATCCCTCCAGATCCCTGTGTCCCCCCACATCTACACCAGCATCAGCTGGGCCGCCGCCCCTGCTGCTGCCTCCCCGCTCTCTCCGGTGAGTGTGCCCTTCCGCCCTTGGGGCCTTGGCACAAGCCCAGGGCTCCCGCACACATCCCGGGCTGGGGGACCTGTCCCTTGCATGCAGAGCTCCAGCCCCAACACTCATGAGGATCCCTGTGTGTCCCCATCCTCGCTCGCATCCCCAGCCCTGTCTGAGCTGGGTAGAGGGGTGCTCACAGAGGAGTCCAGAGCAAGTGGGTTTCAGCTGGGGTCAGTTCCCTGCTCAGCCCTGTGTGTCCCTGGGTGCTTGTTAGAGCCCAGTGCCCAGAGGCGAGGGAAGGGAGAGTGTGGGGCTGTTGGGGAAGAAGAAGTGGCGGGGCAGGAGAGAGGAGCGTTGGGACGCTGCAGGGCCATGTGGGACCGGCACCTCAGGGTGTCGGACTTCGAACTGAAACAAACTGGAAGTGGTTGGAGCCACACATGGCGGGCCCTAGTCTTAAGGACGTGTCACAGGGCAGTGTCACACATTATAAAATCTGTTGCCAGAAGGTGCCAGTGTGGCCGCAGGATGGCATCCTTTACTCCATGCATCTAAGTCACAGGCAGAGCAGCCTCCCAGGTGGCTGTCCCACTGGGTCCCCAGTGTGGCTCAGGGCCCTGCCTTGCTCTACAGCCGCCCACCACCGCCGGGGCCTGGCCACAGGTGGCCCCTCCTACCAGGAGTACCCTCTCTCCGGGCCAGCTGTCCTGGATGGTGCCCCTGGCTCAGGACCGGTGCTCATGGCTCTGCTTCTTGTACCCAGGTCCGGAGCCGCTCACTTAGCTGCAGTGAGCCACAGCAGCCGCCACCTGCAGTGAAATCTCACCTGATCGTCACCTCTCCACCCCGGGCCCAGAGCAGCACCAGGTAAAATGTCTGGGCGGCATGGTCCCTTCTGGGTTCTGTCTCCCATCTCCACCAGCAGTGTGAGCCTTGCATCTACCACAAGCTAATCACCAGGGTCAGCCCCCAAGGGGACCCTGGGTGGAGGGCATAGCGGGACTGGCTTCTGTCCACTGAGCCTCTGGTGTCAGGCCCTGTGGGCTTCCATTAGGAGCCACCCTTCCCCCATTGCGGCTTGCTCACCCCGCCTAGGTTTGGCCACCAGTGTGTGACTGTGCCCTCATCCCTGTCCCTTGGCAGGAAAGCCCGTGGCGAGGCCAAGAAATGCCGCAAGGTGTACGGTATTGAGCACCGGGACCAGTGGTGCACCGCGTGCCGGTGGAAGAAGGCGTGCCAGCGCTTCCTGGACTAAACCCGGGACCCGGCCACTGCCGCCTGGCAGCTGGGTCAGCGAGGCACTTGGGCAACCTGCCACGGCAGAACGGGGCAGACGTGGGCGGAAGTGTGGAGTACCAGCCTATTGGCAGAGGTGTAACATTTGAAATACCTTTTCCCCCTTTGGGGGAACATTTTATTTAAAAAAAAAAAATGAAATTTTTTTTCCCCTTAAAATAGGAGAGAGCCAAAACTGACCAAGGGTATTCTGCAGTGAACCAGAGACCAAAGAATTCCTCCCCCTCCCTCTCCCATGTCCCTGTCCTACTTCCCCTGGCTGGAGGGAGGAGTTTGTCTCAGAGAGGGGACAGCATCACCCAGGAGCCCTGTTCCCTGCTGAGTTGGCGAAGTTTCCTTTCTCAGCTCTTCCAGAAAGGACTGTGAGCAAGATGAATTTCCTTTAAAAAAAAAAAAAAGGCAGCTTCTCGCCAATATGGACACCCCAGAGAGAGGACTGCAGGTGGGTGGGCCCAGCAGGTGTCTTGGCCTGAGAGGCCCCTCTTTGGGGAGCTGCTCCGTGCAAGCAGCTTCCGGAAGGAAAAGGAAAACCTTCATGTGGTGACAGCTGTCTGTTCTGTGGCTTCTTCTCAAGGCCCAGACTGAGAGATCTGTGAAGATTTCCACCAGGTAGCTGAGCCAAAAGGCTAATAAGAATTGTTTTTGGAAATGTGCCCATTCAGCACTGTCTTGAATGTCCCTTGTCTCCCAGAGGAAGAGCAAGAGGGTTTCGGTGTGGGAGGAGATGCTGTTCTTCCTGGGGTGACCCGTCCTGGGCTCTCTTCCCTCTGTGGGAGGAGGAAAGGCCAGAACACTTTGTCCTTTTGCCTGGTGTGTTCTGAGACCTTTCACGTGGGTGGCCTCAGGGATTTCCCCAGGTAGAGACCTTCGGGCATGAGGCTCAGGCTGAGGACCGTGAGAGAGGGAGGTGTGGGACTGAGTAGCTGCTGCTGGCATTTTGGCCTTTGGTGGTGTGGAGACACAGGTCTTCAGGGGGTGGGTGGTATTGGGGTCACTACACAGAGCTGTTCTTGGGAAGGAGGGAGAGCCAGGGAGTTTAAGTCCTTCTCAGCCAGGATGACTGAGGGCTGAGTGGCAAGGCCTTGATGTGGCTGGGTTTGCCTCAGAGCCTGGAGATGACCACACAGGGATCACTGTGTCCCGTGTGTCACCGTCTCTGGGACTGAGCAGTAGTGTCCACCTTTGATTGTTATCCAGACTATTTGTCTTGGCCCCAGGTCAAAACACTTGGCCACCAAGGCTGATATCACCAAGGATGATATCACGAGGGAAAGAATGCATATGTTGGAAAATCCGCACCCCTCAGCATAGGGATATGGTGTTGTGAAGGGTGTAGGGGCCGGGCTGGTGACAGAAGGAATGGATGTGCTTGTGCGTGAACATCTTTGGTGGGAATATATTTCTATGAGTTGGGAAAAATGGGTGTCGACATTTGTCTCTTGGCGAAGCCTGAAACCAGGCCAGCGAGAGGTGGCCCAGGGCTCCGCTTCTGTCCCTTTGTGGAGAATTAGGAACTGGAAACAGGTTGTGCACGGCCCCTCCCTTTTGCCCACTTCCCACACTGCCCATTTCTGGATCTTCTGCATCTTGACACTGGGACCCTGACCCGGAAGTCCTTTCCTAGCCCCTGTATCTTGGACCGTTGGGGTGTAGTTGATACAAGGATTTTTCTCCATGGGAGGCAGACTCCTCAGGCCATTGGTACATAGGACAGAAAAGGAAGAGAGAAAGAAGGAATTAATGGGACACTTTAACCGCGGAGGGGGTTTTGTTTCTGTGTGGTTTTTCCTTTCTGCATTGTTCTTCGCCCTTCTTGGTGGTGGAGGCCTCCTCTGTCTTGTGGCTGCTATGTGGGGCCCTGACACGGGTCCATCCTTGATGTGGCTCCGTGGTTCCTTCCTGGAGCTGGGGTAGCTTGTGCGTTGACCCGGTGATCATGCGCTGTGTCTCCCTATGTCCCAGCCCCCTGCTCCTCCCGGGCAGTGAATTTGACAGAAGGACAATGCCATAGGACCCATCTGCAAGGCGATTATCTCGGGAAACTGCTGATCCAGCCATGTCTGTATGTTTCTTGGGATTCCAGTCGGAGTGGAGGCTGCGCTGGGGAGAGAAATCTGCAGCATGTAGAACACACAGAATCATGTCTGGGGCCAGGGGAGGTCTCAGGTGCAGAGCAAAAGGACGAAGGTAACTTAGCTTGGACTTAATAATGTGAATTTTAAGCAGGCTCTGAAAACAGTTTGGTGACTTCAGACAGTGTCGCAAGCCATGACCACATCATCATA
Source organism: Dinomys branickii (assembly GCA_004027595.1). NCBI lineage: Eukaryota > Metazoa > Chordata > Mammalia > Rodentia > Dinomyidae > Dinomys > Dinomys branickii. Next base: position 74,531 of record PVLD010003551.1, on the reverse strand, counting down.
GTGAGCATGATCCCTTGCAGGACGGTATTAATTTGAGTGTGGAAATTTTGATTTGTTGGAAGAAGAATCTGTCCCATTACTTCCTGATCATCTAGGTTCTGACCTTAGCAGGGGCAAAAAAAAAAAAAAAAAAAAAAAAAAAGAAAAGAAAAGAAAAACGAAAAAAAAAAGAGAAGCTAAATCCCATCTGTGAATTTGTCTCATTGGCTTCTTTTCCCCTTCAGCCATCTTCCAAGTATTATTTTTACTGTTAAAAATTTTTTTAAAAAATGTGAAATGTAATGTTTTTACACCAATATGAAATATATTTTATAAGGAATAAAATGGTACCTTGTCTGACTTAATGTGTGGTTCTCCCGCTTCTCCCCTGTTTTTGCAATAAACAGAATGCTCGTTGTTCTCAGTGCTAAGCAGATCGTCGCACGTCATACTCTAGATAAGGTGCACACATTTGATTCCAGTAATAGAAGAGGACATTGACTAGGTACTAAGCCAAGTGCTTGCTTACATGGATTACCTCTGTAGCGACTCTTGGAGGAAGTTATCACTGACCCCATTTTAGAGATCAGGAGAGTGAGGCACAGAGGTTGAATAACTTGCCCAGGGTCACAAGCTGGGAGAAAACAGCACCAGGATTGTGACCTAGATAGTAATTGTTTTCTGTTTCTGTTGACGAGGGGCAGCACCTCCTTGACTGTATTGCTGAGTGTTTTGAAGGAGTGGGCTAGGGACATAGGTGAAAAGAAATCACAGTATGCATTAGTCAGATTTTTATTTTATAACAAAATACCTGAGGCAGGCTAGCTTTATAAAGAAGAAAGGTGCATTTAGCTCAGAGTTTTGGAGACTAAACGTCCAAATAGCATGGCACAGCCAGGGCCTCTTGGCTATGACACTGCATGGCAGATGGCTGTGTTGGGAGAGAGGGATCATATGGAATGACAAGAAGCCAGAGAGAGGCTGGGGTTTTTCCCTCCCTCCCCAGGGCGCACCCCCAATGACTAAGGGCCTCCCACTAGGTACCTTTGAACCTTTGAGGTAGTACCCCACCCAGGAGCTGGCATCTGCAACCTCAGTTGCCAAACTTGAAAAACTGAGTGCTGTGCCTATAGCCGCCAAGACCACGTCGAAGAAACCAGGCTGGAAGAAGTTGCTGTGAATGCGTGTTTAAATGTTCAGTCTGTATAAAACAAGAAGAGGGGCGTGTTGTCCTTGGCAGAATTTCAGGTGGTGGGTGTGGGGTATGGGGGGGGGGGGCTGATGGATCCATTCACATTAAGCCAGAAGTCTGTGCGGGAGATGCAGGAGCTGGAGGAAGGCATCTGAGAGCCTCTGTGAGTCACTTTTGGGACTAGAAGAGGGTCTGGGAGTGGGTGCTGGGGACCCCTGCCATTGCTGGAGGGGGGCTGACTCTGAGAAGATGCCGCGAGCTCATGGCACAGGTTGGGAAGCCCTGTGTCTTCCCCACTTCTGTCTGCCCTTTCCTCACCCTGCTCTCCCAAGGAAGTCCCAACCAGGACCAGCCTGCTTTCCTACCATTTGCTGAAGCTCCCCCAGGTCAGGTTGCTGGCATTTTCCACTTGCACCTGGGGTGGGGTGCTTCCCAGACTTGACCTGGGTGTGTTCACAGACCTCCTATCTCTTCAGCTCCTGGTGGGGTCTGGCCATCAGGAAATACCACGTGGGAGCTTACAAGTCAGAGCTTGCAACACCTCAGCTTTCAGGGTTTGTGAATGGCTGCAGTTCTTACAGGTTCAAGTAAATTCCTTGTTCCTACTGGGGCTGCCCAGCTTGCTCACAGAGTTCCCACTATCCCTTGCTGCTCTGCAAACTCTTTGCCATGGTTGGCCATTTAATGGCTACTGAAAGGGTCCCAGGAGGTGGGGTCCTTAGAGGTGCTGAGACCCTGGAGGCTCTGCCTCACACAGGCTGTCATGGTAGGGGTGGGTTAGTTATACAGAGTGAGGGCCTCTGGTGAAAGGATGAGTTCGGCATCCACCCTTAGTCGTGCTTGACCTGCTGCGGGAGGACACAGCAAGAACCCTGCAGCCCTGCCAGCTTGGTCTTCCCGGTGATAGAACTGAAGGCTGAATAAGCTTAAGACTCTCTGGGGTACAGTTGACCATCTATACCTGTGGGTTCTGCATCTATAAATTCAATCAGCTACAATGTGAAAATGTTTTTTAAAACGGCATCCGAACTGACCCAGAAGAGACTTTTCCGAACCCCCTTGTCTTTGCTCCCTGAACAACACAGCCTGACGGCAAAGCACAGAGCATTTCCGTGGTGGTGGGCATTGGGAGCAGAGATGATTTAAAGTGTACAGGAGGATGTGTGGAGGTTATATGCAAATGCACATTTTATATGAGGGATTTGAGCACTGTTGGATTTTAGTACCCACAGGAGTGCTGAAACCCATCCCTTATCTACTTGCGTAGATGTTTAACCCCTCAGTGCCTCTGCCTGGGTTCCCCGTGTGTTTCCCAGCTGGTCTCTGAGAGCCACACACCTTAAAATGTTTAGTGGAGATAAAAGGTAGCACAGGCTGGTTTGTCGGGACTCCAAACACTGAATTTGCATCACCAGGGAATTCTTAAAAGGCCAATTTCCACCTTATCAGAGCCTGGAGGTGGGCCCAGAAGCCTGCCCCCCGGGATTTGGATACAGAGAGAGTTTGAACCCACTTACTTCACCTTTGCCCCCCCCCAAGCCGTCACTCAGCCGAGTGAAGCAACTTCTAGCTGGAGGTGCACAACACCTTTGAGCTTCTTCTGCTCACACAATTGGCCCCGCCTCCTCCCTAGGACACAGAGATTTCTGCCTCTTCCTCCCTGTAGAGACAGCTCTGACACTGTTTACAGTCTGTGCAGCTTGGTCATGCCACTTAGAAATAGCAAAACAGTTTATTAACCATTTGCTCAGTAGAAGTTTAATGGGGAAATAGTTGTTTCAAACAATCAGTCAAAAAGAACAGCTCTTTTACAAACAAGTTATGGCAGTGAGAAGTTGAAACCCCAGGCTTGATTTAATTTTCCTTTCACCCGGCCCCCAAAGAGAGAAGAGGTGGGTGAGAAGGAAAGATGGGGGCATTAAAATGTTAGCTGGGGGAATTACAAAAATACACTCTGATGTAGCAACAGGGTTGTGGGGAGTCATGCCAGGAGAGGGGAGACAACCAGATGGGAGGTGCCAGAGGCCATGCCCGCAGGGCCTGCAGGCTCAGTGCCTTGGGGAGGGTGGAATCCTGATTCCCAGCCGGCAGGTCTGGGGCTGGACACATGCTGTTTTGGGGATCACCAGGATGCCTGGGGAGACAGAAATGATTAAATGCAAATCTGATGGTTTTTCTGACCCTCCCATTCTTTCCTCCCAAATGACTGGAGCAGTCAGAAGGCCGGGAAAAACCGGCAACCCAAGAAAGACGTTCCTGGGTAGCAGAGGGATTCCTTAACACCCGCCTGCACATCAGTACTGCTTCTGTGGCAGGACCAATAGGATAAAGGTGAGGTCAGTGGACTGTGACTTAAAAGGTGTAGTGACAGGTCCCCTACCTGGAAACATGTTTCTCTTCCCTAGTGTTCCGAATCCAGGCTAAATTGTCTCCTCATTTATGGTTTTCTTAGAGTACAAGCGCTCTTTAAGCCTCAGGTCACCGATACCTGGTCATGGGTGACTGCTAATTTTCCACTCAGTTTAGAAGGATCAAGGCCGGAGGCAGCAGAAGAGAGGGTGACAGTGTGGGTCGGGGAAAGGGAAGGAGTCACCAATATGGGCTGTATTCTTTACATTTCTGTGCAGAGCAGGACTCGCCCCTCACTACCTTGCCTTCCTATGATGCATTGCGCTTCCTGGGTGGCAGCCTCCTCAGGATAAATTGGCATTGGATGTCTTAGGTGTCAAGAGCAGCTTTGGTAAAAGTGAGCTGAAGGAATCTATCATGCAGCTGGCAGGTTGGGCATTTGTGTGTGTGACTAAACTCAAGGCTTCAGTTGCCTGTTACAGGCTCGTTCATACATGTCCATACTGTAACTCAGCAGCTGTGCAAGTGCAGAAAAGAGGACCAGAGAGACGCCTGCTCAAGGAGAAAGGAGAGCCATCAATAATGCCCAAATGAGCTGGTTAATGTTTCCAGTGTGACCACCAAGAACTTTGCATCTTGAGCAATGCAGCCGATGGAACCTGGTAGCCAGCCACGTCCCAGTACCTCTCAGTCGGAAGGATAATAGAAAATCAGAAAAACCAACTGCCTGGGTAGGAGCTCATATAGGTGTTTTTTTTTTCTTTTCTTCTAAGTAAATTGATTCCTCTTAGTGGCACTGATTTTAAAGTGTTTTTAGGTAAATAAAATCGTTGTGGCTCAGAATTGGACTTTGGTGGCTCTTAAGAGCCACTTCAAAGAAGAATGTCTTTAAGACGTAAAAGAATTCAATCTATGCCATTTCTGCAAGATTTATTAGGTCCTGTGCAGATGTGGTTTAGAAAGAAATAGAATGACTTCACACACGGTTCAGGTTCATGCAGGACTTTGGAAATTAGTCATTCTGCTAAAGTAAACATGGCAGCCTTCTCCCCATAGCTTGACACTTGTGCCAGTGTTTGGTGATAGACTTAGTGCAGAGGAGCAGCCTACCTGCACAGAGCTCTGAGGGTTGTCTCCCCATGGAGCATGGTCCCAAAGGTCAATTTATAGATGGGTAAACCTCAAAGGAAGATGAGTCATGCTATGGCTACCTTTGGTGCAGGAAGAGATGAAGGTGAGAGTGTATGCAGACCTTTTTCTTATTCCTCTGGCTCAGGGAATAGCCCTGCGTGGGCCATGTTTTGGGATGATTTTATTGAAATGATTAGTTCTTTGCATTGGACCAAGTTTCTAGACAGTGTAAAGAGGAGTGTGGGACTCGGCACAAGATCCCATATGCAGCTTAAGGTACGTAGACTGGCTGGCCGGGATTTTTCTTAAATTTTCAGAAAATTTCACTGTGGTGGTTTGCCACCCCATCCAAAGTTGTGTATCCATTTATGGGCTCAGGAGAACTGAGATTGAATGATGGGGTGATGAAGTCTTTGCTGTACATATCTGATATGTGTTATAGGTACCTGGATGAGCATGCTTGGGGAGTAGGAGGTGAGCAAAAGAAAAAACAGAAGAAAGGAGAGAAAAGCAAAGGCAAACAAAACAAAGGCACATGAGAAATGGCACTCTGCAAGGAAGCAAAGAGTAAGGGAAGAAGGTGCATCTTTTAGCCCATATTCTAAAAACCACTAGTCGGGCCACATCCTCAAGGTCCTATTCTGCAATGATGCCATTCACCACATGGAATCTGTTTTTCTCTGGCAATGTCCTAGGTGGACACATAGCTTGTGGAAGAGAGAAAATAGTGTAACTCTGGGCTCCAACAAGAGCTCCTCGGTTGGAGGAAATGAGGAAGTTTAATGCTTTCCAGGGAGGTTAGTCCCCTTGGGATGTAGAGGGGAGAGGAGGGATAAGTAAGGCAGTAATCAGCTGCTTTGCAAATGGCTAAGACTAGGTCCAGCCATTGGTTTTCAGAGATAGTCTCCAGGGAAAGGTGAGCTAAACGGTTGCTATGACAACCGGGTAAGAGAATTGGTCCACTTAACTGTCCCCATAGTAACTAAGCTCCCAGAGAGCTATGGAGGAATTAGTTATCTTAACATACTACTATTATCCCCATGGTAACCAATCTTTAAATGGGAGTGGTCAGGCTTAATGATCAATGATAGGAAAATCCTAGCTCTCTAGAGAAAGGGTGGGCAGGAGACAGGGAAGGGACTGTCTCTCCTAGACCTCCTAGGAGCTGGAGTTGTGTGTGTGTGTGTGTGTGTGTGTGTGTGTGTGTTGTGTGTGTGTGCGCGTGTGTGTGTGTATCTGTGTGTTTGGGCCTGGGAAAGGGCTGGGATGGCTGTGTGTGGGAGGTCTCTCTTTGTCCCCAACTCACTCAAGGGTTGCCGTGGTGGTGCAGCTGGGAGGGGTGCCCCTTCCGGCTACACATTACCATTCTGGTGCAGGGTGCGCCGGCGCTGGCTTGACTGCATGCTCAGGACAAGGTAGTGCCTCATAAACTCACTGAACCGCTTCTGGTTGGCCAACTTCCGGGCCGACTTCCGGGCCCCTGTGAAGCCTCCAAACCTCTTCTGCAGTTGTTTCTGCTCTACCTCACCAGCCTCCTCCGTGCCTGGCTCTGTCTCTTCCTGTGCCTGGAATGGGCTCTGGACACGGGGCATTCGCTTCAGATGCTGCATCTCTGAGGCTCTTGGCTGGTAAAGAGTGGCCACCACGTGTTCAGGGTCAGCAGGACTGGGCTGCCAGGAGCCCCTGGCCATGACCTTGGTGCACAGAGTCCAGAGAGGGCTGGGGAACACTTTCTCCTCACATTGAAGCATGCACAGCTGCAGAGACACAGGCAGGAGGAAGGGAAAAGGAACATAAACCAAGGAGTGAAAAGGAACAGGGACTCTCCAAGTCCAAAGTGAAGAAGCAGCTATCCTGTATCATCTGTATCCGTGGTGGAAGTGTTATTTCTCAAATGCTGGGCAGCACTTTTACAGGCTTATAGAATTTCAGAGTTGGAAAGAAACAGAACCCTCTGGCTCAGCTCCATCATTTCACCAAGAAAGAAACCAGAGCTCAGAGACGAGGTTGACATAGCCCAGGTTCACAGAAAATGAAGTCGTTCCAACTCTCCCGTCCCTACCCCGAACTTGCCCTTCTGCTTGGCCTCTCTGTCTCCCTCTAATGGTACGCGTTCCTGGTGGACTGAGGTTTAAACCCCGGGCATCTCTTTACCCCTTCCCAGCACTCCACCCCCTCAGTGCACAGGTCGGCCTCTCCTGTCCATCTCCTCTTAGGGGACAGTGGCTCCCTGGCTGCTTCCCCCACCTTTGTCTTTGCCACTTGAATCCACTCTAGGCCCCCGGCCGAGTACTCTTCCTGAGGAGTGACTCTAACCACACCATCACGTTGCTCAAAACTGCCGGATACTTGTCTTTTTCATAAAATAGCTCCCAACTTGCAAGCAGAGCACGCAGATACCTGGCCAGCTCACCTTTTGTATCATATTTTAATTTCCTGTCCCTCCTACCCCCCTCAGCCAGAGAGGGTTTTTCCTCATGCCTTGAATACCTCCATGCCTTGTCACTCTGTCCTCCCTGATGGGGGGGACTCTGTCGCTCAGTTTCTTTCGCCCGTCTTTTGGGACCCAGCCACACCCCAGGGCTTCCCCTCATGATACCTCCTTTTAGTTCCTCTCATATCTGTGTTTCACTAAACTTTATATTGCTCATGTGGGAATTTTAATGCTTACAGTAACTTCTGTGGCAAAATATAAGAGGTAGGGACCACATCTTATATATGAGTCCTCGTAGGAGTCTTTTTCTTCTGGTAAATAGTAGACATTCTATTACATCCTATTGAACAATGCACATTGAAGTACATGGAGACATTTTGGCAGGGAGGTGTGGACACCTCTGAGACATCCCACAGACATGTTGGATTTTGGAGCTGGAATGGCCCATTGGGCATATCAGCATCCAATTGTCATAGAAGCCCCAGATGATTGTTAAGTTGTTCTGTGCCTTTGGTTTACAGACATGGGTGGAAGAGTTAAGTCTAGAGGATATGAGGTCTCCTGCAAAGCCCTAGGTTTCTAAGGTCAGACAGATGGTAATTAGATTTTGTGTCAGTCCAAGAACATGAAATTTATAATCAACCAGACACCACAGTCAGTACCCAGACTTGACACATTGTTAGATAATGTTAGATACAAAGCAAATCATCTTGACTCATGATTTAGGAGAAGGTTGGAGGCAAATATGAGGAACCCAAAGTCACAATAGCATTTGTAGCACCAGATGGGCATCTGAGCTTAATGCCTGAGCTCTGGTCTAGGGGCCTCACCAGCCTCTTCGCAGAGATGTGTTAATGGCCTGTTAAGTGAGCTGGACGCATTTCCACAGCCCATGCTGATGACTTTGCTATATTAAGCCCGAGTTAGCGTGAGCATCTGGAGTCCCAGACTGGTGCCAAATTGTGCTGGGAAGTTGAGCTTGTGAGGAGGCTGAGCAAAGGGCCATTTGGATGTCTGGATTGAAGATTAGGGTGTGGGGTATGACTGGGTGGTACAGCGTTTGCCCAGCATGTGCTAGATAATGGGTTCGATCATTAGAAATTTAAAAAAAAAGATTAGGGTACAAAGTGGGGAACAGGCACGTGATCCCTCTGGAGAGAAAAGAAGGAAGTCACTGAGATGGTCTACTTCCTGCTAGGAAAGATTCAAACCACTTGTGGCCAAGGGACCTTTGGAAGCTTTTTGCTCAAAAAGGTGCTGCCAGAACATTTGAGGACTGTCACTAGAGGGCGCCAGGAGGAGCAGCACAGGGGAAAACTATAGGAAACATTTCTACTCTTAAGTTTCCTTCAAGGAAGGAGGAAAGTAGTTCCTTATGCCATGGAGTTTTAGTAAGTTTTAAGCATATTTCCCCAGACTGTTTCTTGGGGCTTAGCTGCCTTATTCTTTGTCGCTAAAACAACTCAGTGAATCTGTTTTTTTCCTCCTTGAACGGACAGAGAAAGAATCAATCACAATTAGGTGAAAGGCCAGGACATTGCAGTAGGTTTGGGTGTGTGAGCCATCTACCAACCAAAATTATAGTCTAATCAAAAGTCAACCATCTACCAGGAGCATCAACAGAAAACTTCTCGATGAGGCCCAGGTCCAGAGGATCCCGCATTAGCTCAGCATTATGTCATCTGGTGGTGAGACATGAGTCCCCCCATCATTCACAGAGGGGCTGTACCCAAAAGTTGCCAGATTTAGAAGTGCGATATGATTGCTAACACTATTAGCATTTCAATAAACTTAAAAAAATGTGAATACAAAATTGAAATCAAAACAAAGAGGCAGCTTGGTTGTGGCAGACTTTACAGATCTGTTTGTTGACTTGTTTCAAAGAAGTAAAGCTATGCGTGTTGTCTTGACCCCCCAAACCTGAGATGCATTGGGGAGATGGATTTATGCTCCAAGCTCTTTATTGTGTCTGCAAGATGCAAATGTAAAAACCCTTCCCTGGCTGCAGCAGGTGTGCCTGGTAGGAGATGGAAGATCTTAGAACCTTACTGAGTCCACAGACATGTTTATGGAGCATGTTTATGTCCACTGTGCCCTGTGCTGAGTATCCAGATTGGCCAGCCAAGACACTCACACCATATGGAGAGAGAGACCCACAGATGCCAATAACAGCCAGGACGTACACACACACACACACACACACATACACACACACACTGAGTTGGATTTTGGAGCCAAACAGCTCATGAACATTTACTTCATTCTCTCATCAGGCCTGGAGAAGGTCAAATTGTTTTTGAAGGTCACCTTGTAAAGAACCCTGGTGGCACTATGTTTCTTTCTACACATGAGGATCATTGAATGTGTGGTGAATGTTTAATTTTAAAAAAATTTTGCAGTAAAAGACACATTGCCATGAATCCCCCTCACTTAACATACACTTATTACACTTAACATACACTTAGTACACTTAACATACACTTATTTCATTGTGCTTGCCATCTTCTGAAGCAGTTTTGCAAGTCCTCTTTGGGATCTTTATGAGGTATGATAAAAAATATGGTGAACGCCAATGCTGGGTGCCATCCAATGGAAAGGCAGGTTTGCAAAGGTATTACGTGCAGGGTGTCCTTATCCTTCTTATTGACTGAACCTGGTAGGTGAGACTTCTGGTTTTTCTTACAATCAAAATGATTATGAAGGGTAAAAAAAAATGTTTTTAAAAAATCTTTTTGAGACAGGCTCTCACTATGCAGTTCAGGCTGGCCTTGAACTCACTTATGTAGCCCAGCCTGGCCTTGAACTTACAATGATCCCCCTGCTTGAGTCTCTTGAGTGCTGGGATTACAAGGTGTGTGCTGTCACACTCGGTGTAAACATTGTCAATTAATTCAGGACACTGATGCATCCACGTGAGCACAGCTGAAAACACTCATGAAAGAGGACTTCCGGAGCTGCTTCACATGTGGGTGAGAATGGTGGGATACACGTGTTTGAAATGAGTGGGAGGTTTGAGGGGGACTGATGGTAATGTCTTTCACTGTAATAACTTTTTAAAAAATGTAAACGTACTCTGTATTTTTCAGTCGCGTCTTGTATATAGGTAGGCTGGGCATGCAGGATATGCCTACAGTCGTTTCCAGGTGTGGCAGGAATTGCCCATCTAGAGACCCACTGGGAGCTCTGTGCAGCTCTGCTTCCCTTGGCCCACTGGGGACCCCCAGCCTTATCCTGGACCTCCCAGCCCCACTTGACTGGTCCTGACCTTGGCCACTCCCTCCTGCCTTCCTGTCTCTTGTTGGGTCTTCTGGAAGTTTCTGCCTTAGCTGGATGGAAACCCCACTTCCCTTTGACCCCATCGTCATGCATCAGCAAAGCAATCTAGGAAAGTGGTGGTGAGCTGATGGCACACGGCACAAAGCTGACTGTTTGCTATTGAAAGCTCTAAAAGGTTTGACCTCACTGTCTTGGCAGGTGAAAGCGAATCTGGACTATGAAGTGTGAGTGAGTTGGAGAGAGGAGTCAGGCACGGGCCAGAAGGCTGGGCAGGAGACAGGCAGAATTTACTGGGACCTATACAAAGTGAGGGGGAATGTGGGTCTGAGTCCAGGAGAGAGGAGGTCGCGTCGAGCTGCAGGTTTGGGAGTTACCAGCATGGTGGAGCGAAGGGTGGGGTCTCAGAGGAAGAAGAGGTGGGGTGGGGAGATGAAACAGGGCATCTCTCTCTCTTTGTGGTACTGGGGATTATATTTAGAATACTTGCACTGAGTTGTCCCCAACCCTTTCAGTTTTTGTTTTGAGACAGAGTCTTGGCTAAGCTGGTTTCAAACTCAAGGTCCTCCTGCCTCAGCCTCTAGGAGTGCTAGGATTATAGGATTACACCACCACACCAGACTAGAAGTAGGGTTTCTCTTATGTTTAGGGGGTACAAAGAGGAAACAGCAGCCAAAAGAGGCTGGAAAAGAGTAGCTAGAGGGGGGAAAAGCCCTGGGAACCAGACAAGAGAACCAAGAGAGGTCAGGTTGCCTGAAAGAGGGCATGAGGTCAGAGCAAGTCCCAGGAGGAAAGCGCAGGGGACCAGAAAGAGGACCTTGGTTGCCTCTGGTTGATGTGAGTTGCTCATTGCTACGTGGATCTGGAAGACACCATGGCGGCTCACCCAACACAGACACCAAGTTCTCTGTTCTCCAGGGAATGGCAGCTGCTTTGGTTGTTTTGAAAAACAGAGGGGTTTGACATGTAGCCTCTTGGAAGATGTTTAATTGACTTCAAAGGAAAAAAATTGATTGAAGATTTAATAGGAGAGAACTAACTGGGTTGAAAGTGAAGGAGGTAAGGAAACAGTTTATTTAATGAATAAAAATTTAACACTGGATTTGCACCTCAAGTTGGAAATTTAAAATACAAGAGAGCATCTTGGGTAGCTGTAGGGTTAACTGCAAGGTCAAATATGGAGGGCAAGGGCTGAGGATCTAGCTCAGCGGCACAAGTGCCTGCCTGGCAAGTTCAAGGTCCTGAGTTTGATTCCTGGTACCAAAAAAAAAAAAATGGAGGGCAACATATGTGCTCAGCAGATGCGGAGTGGTAAAATAGATGATACCATATTCATGAGAAGAAAGATCTTCAAAGGATGTGGAGTAACATGGGAAGATTATCCTGGATACTTTAGTAAGAGGAAGAATAGGATTCGTTCTTTGACTGCTGGGATTAAAAATGATTTTATTTCATTACTTATTAATTTGTTTTCATGGTGCTGGAGATCGAACCTGGGTTCCTTGCACTGAACAATACTCTCACCCTTCTTTATTTTTTATTTTGAGACAGAGTCTCACTAAGTTGCTGAATTGCAGAGACTAGGCTCAAACTTGGCGACCCTCTTGCCTCAGCCTCCCAGATTGCTGAGATTCCAGGTGTGTGCTGCCACACTTGGCTAAAAAGTTTTATTTTAATAGAAGGCGGGGTGGACAGGTCTTTGCTAGAGGGTAGTAAAGTGGAAAGATTCCAGGGTTCTGGGTTGGAAAGTGCAGTTCAAGTCCACATCTGTTCCCTCCTGGCCATGAGACAGGGGCAGGAGACCCACGGAAGAGGGTGGAGTTTCTCGCTCAGGGGTCCAGCTGGGATTGGGAAGGAGGAGGACCTACCTCCAGGCTGAAGCTGTCCGGAGCTGGGCGGAGCCTGTCCCGGCAAGTGAGGCAGTCCCTGGGACAGCTGCTGAAGACGCTGGAGAAGAGACTGAGCAGCAGGAGGTCATAGAACAGGATTTTCATGATGCAGGAACAGGGGGCAAGGCTCTAAAACACAAAGGAGGATGCATAGCGATTAGTCCAGACATCTGGGGGATGCAGGCCACCCCTCCTGAAAGGGAGCAGATTCTCAGGGTGCAAGTGGCCTGGTCCTGTCCCCAGGATTAAGCTCGAGCACAGACTCAGTCTAGGTTCCTGGGAGTGTGCCTTGATTCCTGCACTCTGCTGGCCTTACCACCGTTCCGCAGGCAGCCTTGTGGAGTGGCAGAGACAGCTTTTCTGAGAGCTCAGATGTCGCTTTGTGGCTGACCCGTGTGTGACTCTAAGTCAACCTCATCAGTCCTCAATTTCCATCGCCATAAAGGGGGAGGGTGGCGCCTGCCTTGTCATAGTTCTGTTGTGGAGATGAAATGAGACCGGAAAGGGGGTTTTGCAAAGTGTTGTCCAAGAGGATGGTGAGTAAAATCTGAGTTTTATTAATAACCCAGACCTTTTGCATCTGCTCCCTAACCTGCCCCAGCCCAGGCAGGAATGCACAAGACCCCAAAGCTGTGGTATGGTCTGAGCGCTTGTGTCTTCCCAAAACCCACACACTGAACTCTAAAGCCTTCCGTGATGGCATCAGAAGGTGGGGCCTTGGGGGTTAGGTAAGAGGGATGAGTGCTCTTATCAAAGAGGTTCATGAGCACTAGATAGCCCCAGACACAGTGTGAGGACACACCAGGGCCTACACGCTGGGGCCTACACACCAGGGCCTCAGTTCCGGAGAAGCAAATCTTCTGGCATCTTGAGCATGGATTTTCCAGCCTCCAGAACTGTTGGCAACACATTGCTGCTGTTGATAAGACATCCAGTCTAGGGGGTTTTGCTATAGCAGCCAAAGAGACTGAGGAGAGTTGGTTTCCTGAGTACAGGGCCATGATGGACATTTGACCATCTCATGTCAAGCATAGGACCTGGCCTATGGAATTATTTATAGAAAAATGAACAAAACAACTATTCTGAGATAGTGGCACCAACGATTAGTTAGGACAGTAGATTTTGTAGGCAGGATTGCCTGAAAGATGGGTGTAATTTTTTTTTGTCCCTCTTTAATATTTCTCCTTGGATCAAACTTCTTGAATCAAAAATCTATTTCCTCAGACTATATTCTTCTGGATCCCAGATGAACCCTCTTTATGGGGAATATGAAATGGACAAGGGAACAAGGGAACTTCTTGGAAATAGAAACATTTTCATTAGAGGTCATGGGGGCATATGCATTTGTCCAAATCCATTCAGTTGTGTATTTAAATTCTGTGCATCTCAATGTACGTAACTTCTCCTTTATGAAGAGTTCAGCATAGAAAACCAAAGATAATTGCCTTATCGCCTTTTCATCAGACTATGCTGAGGAAATGCCTGGGGTTATGCTGTAGAAGTGTAGTTTGCAGAGCCGCTGGGGTCTTGGGAGAAATGTAGGATGAAGGGCCCCAACCCAAAGCCATTGAATCAGGCTCTGTGTATTCAGCGAGGTTCTGAGGTGACTTGAACGCATGACTGAGCTTGAGAGGTGTAAGTGTGAGAAGAGTGTGAAACGGGGCCAGTCCACAAGAGGAGGGAGGGGACCCACAGCTGAGGTCACCAACGGCCACACTGGGAAGGACTTGGCTCTTTGCGTGCAGCATGGAAGTGTTTCAGGCCACGATGATGGTGCCCGTGAGGCCGCCCGCTACATGTTTGAGTCCATGGGTTGCTCTTTGAGATGGGTGTGGAGAATGAGTAAGAGTTTGCCCAGAGGGCCCGATCCCGGAGACCCAGGAAGCAGCATTTTCAAAAGCACCAGGGAGTTGGATCATAACCTGTGGGGGGCTGGTGAGCAGACAGGTGTCTCTCAGGTCACCTGTCCCACTCCCCAAGGCCGGCACCTGCTGCAAGAGGGGCTGGGTCTAGATGGAACAGGTCTTATTTGCCCTCCCAGAGGGATTGCCCTTTATCCAGCTACGGGATGTCTCAGGCTAATGAAGAATGAACACCAACGACTACATCCATGAATGTATCTCAAATGCAATTTCTTCATCATTTTCCCAAGCCCCAGCGCCTTAGTTGAGATTTATTGCCTTATTATTGTAATAGCCTCCCAATTAGTCCATCGAATCATCTGGCTTCTCTCCAAACCATCTCCAAATCTGATGATGTTACTTCCTACTTCAAATAATTTTAGAGCCTCCAAGGCTACCAGGAGGAATTCCAAGGACTCAGCTGTGCACCGGCCCTGGCTTCACCTATCCCACACTCAAGTCACTTCTAGTCCCAGGAAATACAGTTCCCAGCCACACCAGACTCTGAGTGTCTGCATAGTTCAGGATTCCCTCTGCCCAGAACATTCTTCTTGAACTCACACCTCATACACACATCAAGAAAGGTCACCTCTGGAGAGCCATTGCCAACTTCTGGTCTGAGCTTGACCTATCTGGTGCTCTGGCATCTCAAGATGACACATCACAGTGGGAAGCAAGTGAGCCTTAGGTGCCACCCTTGTGACACAGCTATCCCAGACTGGTGCTGCAGAGTTGTGTGACATGTGCTTTCTCTTCTGCTCAGTGGAGGACTCCTGAGTTTAGATCTCAGTCTTGTAACTTGCTAGCTGAACTTAACCTTGCAGTTCCTCACCTGTAAAGCTGGGAGAATCCTAGTACCCATCTCGTATAACTATTAGTGGGTTTGTAAGCAGTCAAAATAGCACCTAATGCACAACAAGCTCTTCTACAAGGAAGCAAGCCCAGCACACAGTGTCCACGCCACAATGCTACCGTTGCCTTTCTCTCAGCTCTAAGCATGCTATACTGCAACCTCGGACTTGTGCCATCCCAAGCTGGGATTCCAGGTATGTCTGGTAGAAGACTGGCTACAAATAGCCATTAGGCACAGCTGGGATGAGGCTTGGTGCTTGGCCTGTGCAGGTAAAATAGGAGTTGATAGACATGTTCAGGAAGCTTTTCTTCCCAAGTGACAATATATCTCACATGCTGAACAGGCACTATATACACATAAATGTTCTAGAACATGAGCCAGTCTTAAACCAAGGACTGCCTAAGCCTTTCCTTTGTTTAAGTTGAGAACTGCCCTTACATTTCTTATTCCATTCACTTCTCATCTTTTCAGGAGACATTTTTGTAGTTTGTCCACAATGGCATGGCCATGCCCTCCCTGGCCACTGGATGGCAGTGGGTGAATGTCACAGGAGAAAGGGATGAGAGGAGGGATCGGGCTGATTCTTCGGCTTCCTAATTGGAGCTTGCAGCCCACCATGTGTGCAGAAGCTGAGCTGAAAAGTTATGAAGGATGTTTATGAAATGCTTCCCTGCTGAGGTTTCTTGTGAGTGTTATTAACCGAGTCAACTTGCGCCTGCAGGAAGCGATCGGAGCTTTGACTGATATTTGTTTTCTCAAACTCGGGGTAGATGGGACCTAGGGGCAAGGAGAAGCCAGGAGAGGAGGTCCTGGGACTATGTGGGCGCTCTCCATTGGGTAGCGGGCTGCATGGAAAACATGTGGTCCTTCTGTTTGGATTTTAGGGTCAACACATCAAATCTACTGGGTGTTCCCCAGGTCCTCCCTGTGGCCTGAGACTCACCTCTTGTCCAGCCCCCGGTCTCCCCACAAGTTTAATCTCACGTTTTAATTTTATTAGTACATGTTTGCTGTACACAATCATTATATTCGTTGTGGGAGATTGGTCCATGTACAGAACACATTTCAATTCTTTTTATGTCCTCTTCCTGTTCCCTCCTTTTCTCCTTCTTCCATCTCTTGGTCCCTTTCTTGTTTGTGAAAGATTTATCTCACTGTTTCCTATTATCTGTTATTTTTACCCTCACACGAGGCTGATGTCACAGGTGGCTGGCCATCTTTAAATGGGATGATTACTCTAAGCAGAAACTCAAAATACACAAAATGCCCTTGTAAAGAGGACATTTTGTAATTCTGTACTCCTCAGAGCACCTAGTACAGCTGTGGGCTGTGACATAATTAGATTTTAAACTTGGAAAACTCATTTCCCCCCAGTACTGGGGATTGAACCCAGAGCCTCCTGCACGCTAAGCTCTACCACAGAGGCACATCCTCAGGACATTTTTAATTTTTAAGAAGTCTTTTTTTTTTGTCTTTTTTGAGACAGGGTCTCAATAAGCAGTTCAGGCTGGCCTTGAGCTCACTTTGTAGCCCAGGCTGGTCTTGAACTCACAATGATCCTCCTGCCTCAGCCTCCTAAGTGCTAAGATTACAGGTGTGTGCCACCACGCCTGGCTAAGAAATCTTTAACTATATCTATATGCAGGTTTGAAGCTCGGTATATACACTGATGTCATTAAAATGAAAATGAGCAATTCATTAATTCACGAGTTATATTTGTGTTTAAACCTTATCCTCCACAACTGTGTGACTGCAGGTGAGTTATTTCATCTCTGAGAATCTGTGTTCTCAGCTGAAAAATGGTGATGATGACAGGTTTTTTTCCATTTATTTATTAGCCAACAAATGACCATTAGTCACTATAATATGCCTGAGACTGAATTGCACATGGCTTGTATTTCACCTATGAGCTAAGCTCAGCTAACCATTCAGTGTGGCAACAGTATAATCAGGGCATTTTGTGTTGAGTTGAGAAATGTTCAATTACCTTTTATATAGGTAATGACAGCTCATAAACTTGATTGCATCTCACTGTTTATAAAGATCAACTACTTCTCCGACTTACCCTTAATCTACTTGCATGCGTTCTTGCTTCCCAGGGCAATAAAATTAGTTGCTTTTCTGTTTGAGGATTATGTATGCACCTTCAGCTGTAGCTAAACTCTGGTTGACTTTTATTTCATGCCCTAGGAGAAAGCCTGTAATTTTGGTGCTTTTAATGGAGAAGGGAAAGGAGGCCTCCCTTCTCCTAGAAGCATATATACCCCCCTTTTGTCAACTACATGTAGGGAATATTGTCCTTTGCAGGTTACAAATGATGCTTATAGTCACATATACCCCTATAACCTAAAGTTAATTTTACCTCCCTTCCCATGATAAGTACAAACTCAGGGCCAGGATATAGCTCAGCGGCACAAGTGCCTGCTTGGCAAGCACAAGGTCCTGAGTTCAACTCCCGGTACCCAAAAACAAGACAAAAAACAAACACACAAAAATGCAACCTCATGGAGATTAGGCAACTTGCCTGAGATCATCTAGTTAATAAATAGCAGAGCCAAGGCTTAAACTCAGGTGTTGGGACTTCAAATTGTGAGTTCTGGACAACTGTAAACTCCATACACCACTTCTGCTTTGGGAGGGGTGGCAAGTTCTGGTGGAGCCTTGGAATGGAACCCGAATTTAAAGATAATCCCATGACTACTGCAAGGTGTGTCAGGACTGCATGCTGTGCCAGGTCTGGTGCCAGTGGCTTCACAAGCACCCACCCTTTGTGATCACCCCCATTTCATAGGTGAAGAAACTGAGCCTTGAAGAAGACACAGAACAGGAAGGGGCACAAAGCCTTCCAGTACCCTAGCACCTGTCCCAAGCTTTCCTCCTGATGGTCTGTGGCCATGTAGGTGAATCTCTAAGGACTTGCTGTGGCCCCAGCCTCTGCGCCTTCCTCTCAGATCACAGCCTCTCAACTGTCCCTCTCCCTGGTCCAAGGAGGGGCTGTTGTGGCCAGTGGCAGCCCACTGAGGTGAGAAAGTAGGTTTATCCTTGGCCCCGGTCCTCAGACTCACTGCAGATGGGACTCCCGTGTGTAGCTTGACATTTTTGCCAACGGCCACTGAGGGCGGCTGCTTTAGACTCTGTTCCTCCTCTGATGGATACATTTACTCTCCCAAAGGTCTCTGTTCTGCTCTAAGATTCCACCTGAAAAGAGGGGACTGGCATGCAGTGGGCGGGGACAAGGCCACTGCCTCCCCTGCACAGGCCCAAGATGCCAGGGATGAGCAGAAGGCAGTGCATGGAGACCTGGGCCCTGGGTTCTAGACTGGATTCTGTTGTTACTTGTGGGACCTTAGCAAGGCCTTTTCTGTCTCTAGGCTTTAGTCCCTCCTTTTGTAAAGGCAGTTGGATTAGATGGCTAACATGGTTTGTGCTGTGAATGGTGGGATATTTGTCTTCTCTGGCAAAGGAGGGGTAGGGGAGAGGACTTCATAAAGTGGAGCTTTGGGAGGGGTCTCCAGGTGCCACCGTGGGGAGGGAGCTGCTCAACCATCCTCCCGGCAGATGCTCCCCAAATATCACCAGGGTAATGGAAATAGACTTAAAATCCTTTATTCACTTTTATAAAATCACCCAGTGTTTTTGCGAAAAGATTAGAAAATCGATAAGAGAAGTATGGATGCAGAACAATAATCTCCAACCTGCCTTAACTCTGTACCTCTAGCAATCAGTTTTTTTAAAACAATGTTTAATTGACATAATTGTACATATTTATAGGGTGCAGTGTGACATTTCATACCTATATGTGATGCCTTACAGATCGAGGTCACTGGCATATCCATTACCTGAAATGATTATCATTCCTTTGTGTGGGAACGTTCAAACTCCTATTAGCTATTTTGAACCAAATAATTAATTTTTATTTTTCGTTTTGAGGCAGGGACCTGTGACCCTCTGGCCTCAGCTTCCCAGAGTGCTGGGATTACAGGCACACACCACCATGCCTGGCTTAGCAATCAGTTTTAGTACGCATTCCCAATTTACTTATTTAGTAATTATACATTGTAAAAATCCACTAAAGTACAAGTTAGGAAAGGTAAGAAAACGAAATAAATGTCTCAATTTCCAGAAGTCCCGGTAGGAAGCTGGGCAAGCTTGCCCCTGCAGGACCACTGGCATGGGCTTTCACATGTGGTGGGGACACTGACCGTGAATATGCAGCCAGCCAAGGGCTCTGTCAGCTCTCTGGCCCCGGCCCTGGCCCTGGGCGGTTCCAACAGGAACCCCACACACGTTCCTGGCTGGATGAATGAGAGGATGAATGGGATGTATTGGTGGCAGAAGAGCACAGGATCAGTGGGAGCAGAGCGGGGTTGGCTCTGAGCCACTCAGGGAGGCAGCTGGTGAGATGAGCTGAGCCCCTCCCCAGCCAGGCTGGGTCCTTCGGATCCACGCTGCCAGAATCTTGGAAAGTTAAGAATGAAAGTGACTGCAGCCTGTTGAGTCAGGTACCTAGAAAATCAGCTTGTCCCCCAGTCAGTGAGCCCCAAATCTCTCTGCTAGTTCGTGGCTAGAAGGAAACATTTATGTTAGATAGTAGGTGCAACTACAGGCATTTCAAGACAAGTGGTTAGAAAATTCAGTTTGCTGATGTGTTCTCAGCACTTCAGGCCTCTACGAGCTTCTGTCACGATGACCCCTCTTTCCTGGGTGAGGCCCATTCCTCTCCTAAGGCATCTGATGGCAGCTCCACCCACACCCAGAACACAGGAGAGTTCAAAGGTCCTTTGTGGGTTTGTGGGGCTGGAGAGCTGGGGAGAGAAGGACCCCAGCACCACCGGTCTGAGTAGGATTCAGCTGCACACTCCTGTCCTGCGCACATGTAGCGTGAATCAGCACGCAGACAAGCTTAGTTCACGGCCTGGAGCTCCAGTGGGTTTCAAGAAATGCTCATTCCTTTGCCCTCCTTTTGTGTTTTGGTTTCTGCTGCCACCTCCCTCCTCAAAGCCTCCTACCCATCCAAATTCTAGCTGCCTCCCCATCGGGCTCCAATTCCAGGTTCCTGGAGGAGATGCCCCTTGCCCAAATTGCCCCAGCACTTGCTCTGTGGGCTATGCAGCCTCATCACACCCAGCCCCATGTTGTCCCCTGATCCTTTCACAGGTGTTGGGTTGGGTCCTGGTATTAGTTTGGAAGTACCCCTGACTGACGGGGGACACTTGCTGGAATCAGGACAGTGGCACTCTGTCCTGTCTCTGCCATGCATGGAACAAATCACTGAGCCCTCAGCTTCAGTCTCAGCTGTAACTTGGAGATCATCACGGGGCGGTTGCTGGGATAATGGGTGTGAAAGTGCCTAAATCACTGCACCAACGTCAAGTGCTGCTATTGTCACCTCTGCTGAATCTCTGGAGCCCTGGTGCGTGCAGCTGATAAGTACCTGATTGATTGAAGATGAAATAGCTTGGTGACAGCTCCCGTTTGCACCTAATCCTGCAATTACTCCCTTCATTGGCAATGCAAAACCTCCTGCGTTTGTGTAAATCCCTAAGTACCCCCAGCCTTCAGCTGATAAAGCAGGGGATGCTGCCCCTGGAGGAACAGAACATCACCCCCAAAAGGCGACCCCAGGTTGCAACGCGCAGCGCATTGGACAGGCGGCCCAGGAAGCACAGGGAAAGGAAACAGCTGCTCCTCTCCCTGAAAGGTGGCATTTGGACAGTTGTCCCTGCAGGAGACGCAGCAAGCCCAAGGAACATGAATCCTTTCTGTTAAAGGTATCGTGGCATCAGGGGAGCTTGTAGAAAATTTCCCTGCCGTGCTTCAGAAAGGAGGGTGCACGCAGCAGCCACCCACAGGCAGAGAGAAAGAGCAGTATTTTCTTTGGGAGGTTTTGGTAAGAAGCCAGGGTGTTACTTTTTTTTTTTTTCTTCTGTGTTGGGGACTCTGGTTTGGACTTGCTGGCAAATGCCGTGCAGAGCTCATCTTTTGTGAGTCTGCCGAACAATGTTATTGGTTATAATTGGGGCAATTATAGGCTGCTCGAGAAGCTAAACACAGATGTTTCAGCCTGGGATCAGGGTATTCAAGCCCAAAGCAGCTCGCTTTAAATAGTCCCCTTCCCGAGCCATCCCGCCTCACTTGAAATTCCACCAGAACTGTTGGGAGTGAGACGGGGAGGCGGCACGGGGAGCGAAGGAGGGGGGAGCGAGACAGGCAGGGCAGAGACGCACAAAGAGGAGGAGGAGGAGGACAGGGCGGCGGTGTGGAGAGTTTAGACGCTGCGATTCATGAATGGAGTATTCCCCACGCCCTGGGCAGAGACTGTTAGCTGGGAGAGACTGGCAGTGGGGAAGAGATGCCAAGAGAGAAAGGAACCCCCCAATCCATCAACATCTGGGAGCCCAAGGTCATGCCCATGGAAATTCTCTGTGAAATGCACCCCATGCGTCCCTCTGCATTCAGCAGCGTATACAGGTGGACCAAGACCCACAGGTCCTGCCTCAGTAGCAATGCCTCCTCAGGGCAGAGGGGGAGAGGGCCCCCCAAGAAGAAAACCTCAAATCCGAAAGGCATCAAGTTCAGTGAAACGTGGGAAAACAGCCTGCATGCATCAGAGAAGGACAGGAGGCAGACAGAAAGCCCTCCCTGGGGTCCCAGGGGTGCCCCGAAACGAAAGGCCCCTCCCTGTGCCCGCTGCTGGCCTGACCCTGCTCCTGTGGCCACCGCTCCACCAGGGAGAGCAGTCACCAAGTAGGGGCCCCAGCCCGGGAAGCAAAACTTTTCCTCATCCAAGTTCAGTTTTTTCTTTTTCCTTCTGCATCTCTCTCTGATATTGAAAAAAAACAAAAACCCCTCGGCCCTCCCCCTTTCCCACCATCCAAGCACTAAAAATAAGATGAATGAAGAAATCATCTCACGAGAGGCCAGCAGCAGGCGGGCTGGACAAAGGACAGGGGCGGGGAGGCCAGCCCGGGCTGCCTCACTCTCCCCAGGCAGGCAGTTAGTCTCGGCAGGTCGCAGGCGGCTCCTACCTGGGCGCTGGCTGGCTGTCGCCGGCTGCCTGGGATGTGAGGTTCGGTCCCTCCGTGGCAGCCACACCAGCATATATATCCTCCCCCCACGCACGGCCCTCCCCTTCCCTTTGTAGTCTCTACCTCGATGACACATGCACACGCTGACCCCCTCCAGCCCCCAAATGACAGCACCTCCAGCCCTGCCAGGCTGCCCCCCTCCTGCTGCCTCTACCACCAGACCTGTGACCCGCCACCCTCCCCATCCGTCCAGTCTCACGCCTGCTTCACCTGGGCTCGGTGCAGCCAGGATCCCGAGGCTTCCTCCCCGCTGCTTCCCGAGGCTCTGAGCTCTGCCGGGGATCTCTGGCAAGGCGCTCAGCAAAAAGGACTCCTGACGACGTGACCAGGCAGACCCCAAATCCTGGAGTCTCCTTGAGCAACCTTTTGCCTGAGGAGGGGAGGGCGGGCAGCAGGCAGGAGGGAGGGGCCATTCATGCCAGGCTCCCACCGGCTCTGCAAGCCCAGGTCTGAGCTCAGCCGAGCCCGGTCCCAGGGTCACAGCCCACAGTCGGCAAGGGCCAGGCCACTGACGGGGGTGGCTGCACCTGCCGAGGGCCCTGTTAGCGTGCATGTCCACAGGTACCCTCCCTGTGGCGTGGTGGGTGGGATTCTGGGCGCCCTCAGAGCTGCTGACTTCTCTCTGTGAATCATTGTGAAATGGGTCCCTAACTGCAAGACCCCAGGAGCAGAGCGGGGAGACCAGCCCATAACTGTTAGTGCTATGTCCTGCCTATCCTGCCCCTTGGCACCTTAGGGAGCCCATGTCCACGTCTGTGCCGCTTCTGCGCCTCCGGGGCAGGAGGCTGGGGAGCTGTAGAGGAAGCCCTGCCCCTCGCCCTGGCCCTGCCCTTTCACCCTGCAGCTCACAGGCAGCCCCGAGCCTGCGCAGAGCATCCCAGGAGACCCCTCTCCTCGCTTAGCTTAGGTCAGTACACCGAGGCCACATCCCTGGCTTTCCTCAGAGCATCCGATGCATCCCAGACCCCGGGCTGGAGCTGTTAGGTACACAAACATGCATGCTAGTGGAAAGGGCCGTTCTTTGGTGGCCTTGGGGCTGGGTGAGGGTTTAGGGCCACCTCTGGCCTAACGGGGATGGTTTCTTCCCCGTGCCATGGAAGTGGTCTGCAGGGTGATTGTGCTGATGGTTACATGGCGGGCACCGAACCCCACCGAACTGTGGGCTGTCAAGTGGTGGACGTTATGTGACAGGAATTGCAACCGCGGAAAACAGAGGGGTGGAGAACATGGCCCAGGTGCGAGCCTTGAGTTCTCCCTCCCAGCTGTGTGACCAGTGCAAGGCCCAGCGACTTTTTGCTGAATCTTTGCACTCTGTTACTGCTGGTCAGAGTAATTGGCACATCTGCTGCAGGCCACAGGGGCAGTTTTGCACCCTATTGTGTCAAAAGCCTGATTTCCACAGGCTGAGGCAGGCTTTGCCGGTCACCTACCAAATTCCTGGCCTGGTTCTCTGTTCTTTTGATTTTATGCTAGGGGGCAATGTGCTCATCTAAAAGATTACATTTCCTTTAGTTATAACTCAAAGTAGCCAATGAGACTCAAGCTACTGGTCTTTGAATGGGGCTTTTAGCAAAGGTCATTCAGAGGGAGCCAACTCAGCTAGAAGAAATCTCTTCTGTTGTCGCCTTCATGGAATACTGATGTGATGGCTGGAGCTGTAGCAGCTATTTGGATCATGAGGTAACTTTGAGGATGAAGGCCATGGCTAAAGATGATGGAGTATAAAAACGGAAAGACTCCAAGTACCCCATGATTATGAAGCTGCCATGTCAATTCTGGGCTTCCAGCTTTTTTTAAAAGAGAGAAAAACGCCAAGACCTTATTTCAGATACTAGTAGGGTTCCACTACATGTTACTGCATAACCAGCTTCACTCTTGGGGCCTTGGGGTGGGGCAGGCACTCCACTGCCACTGCTGTACTTGCTGCCTGATGGCTGTCCCTGCCAGGTTGGGTGGTGACTACAAAGCTACAGCACAAAAGGGGCAACCAGACAGAGCCCCTCGCTGGGGCCATCAGAAGCGCCAACCCTCGCTGTTTTGTTTTAGCTGAGCATTTGGATTTTGTGACATTGATGGGCAGACCTGCCCTTGATCCCGGATGTTCTCAGAACTTTCCGGTGGTTGAGTACTTCTCTTCCTGTGCAGTCAAAGAACAGAAAAAACAGGAGGAAAAGTCTCTCCACTTCTCTGAGCTTTTCTTTCCCCACTTTCTATGGGAGGTGCTGAACCCAGTGGCCTGGATGCGCTTCTGGTGCCGATGGGGCTGCAGACGTAAGCCAGGCAGACAGCGTGGACCAGTGGCGTGCAGTGGCAGGAGCGCCTCTCCCGGGCAACCTGCTGCTGGGTGACAGCATCTGGGGGCCCCAGGCTTCCCTCTGGTGAGGTGAGCTCTGCTGTGCAGATAGCCAGACATGTTCATGAGAAGAGGCGGTGAGGAGGTCAGAGGTTCACTCCCGCCAGGGGCCGCAAGAATTAGATTCCCACAGGTGAGTCCAGAGCCAAATATAGCCAGCTATTCATCAAAGGGGAAGTCAAGGGAGAGAGGCTGAGAGCTGGGCACCAACCTGGGACTCCACCGACTGTACCTGCAAGGCTACCCAGGGTTTCCCCTGCTCACAGTGAAGAGCGCCTCCTCCCAGGCGCGGCTGCCAGGATTGCACCTACCTCTAGCCGTCCCCTTAGTAACCATGGAGCAAGCCCCGGCTGGAGATGGCTGCTTCTGATTTTCAAAGGGGGCAAACCTGCTTCACATTTGAAAATGCTTTTAAGTCGTTGGACTCAAATGGATTTTAAAAATAAACACATTTCTCTACATCTTTGCAACAAAATATGGAAGGACTTTTGAACTGTGGAGGGCAAGTTGAATTTTAGTTACAATAAGAAGTAGGCTTTTGATTTTAGTTTTTTCCTTTGCTGCTGGGGATGGAATCCCGGCCTCTTGCACGGTAGGCAAGTGCTGGACCACTGCTCTGTTACCTGACGCATAATGATTTGTGGGGCGTGGTGTGATACTGTGATACATGTATTCAGTGTGAAACGACCCTTAGCAGAGCCATCACCTTAAACTTGTACCGATCCTTTGTGTAGGAGACACTCACAGCCATCTCTTGTTATTTAAAAATACATGGTAGCTGGGGATATAGTGACACAAGTGCCCACTGGCCAAGCACAAGGTCCTGCTCCAGGTTCTGAGTAAAAAAAGAAAGAAAGGAAGGCAGTAAATGATCACTAACCTTGCCACAGAACATCAGCATTTACTCCTTCACCATGTAATTTTATACTCGTTAAGCAAGTCTTATACTTGTTACTTCCCCGCCTCTTCCCAACCACTGTTTTACTCTCTGCTTCTATGACTTTGTTTTTTAAGACGGTGTCTTGCTGTGTTGCCCATGTTGGGCTCAAGTCATTCTCCTGCCTCAGCCTCCCAAGTAGATGGACTATAGGCGCACGTACACCTGTACAGCCAAAGTCACCTTCTTAAGCATCTGTACATATGTGAGAACAGGGAATACGGAATGTCCTTCAGCTCCATCCATGTGGCTGTAGAAGACAGGCTTCCACTGTCTTTTAATGGCTGTATAATACTCCTTGGTACATGTGCCCCTCTTTCTTTCCCATTCATCTGTCCATGGATACATGGATCCCACATTTCAGCTGGTATGAATAGCACTGTATCTAACATGAGAATACGGTTATTTGTGATTTCATCTCCTTTGGATATTTACTTAGTAGCGGGATTGTTGGATCATATAACAGTTTCTTTTTTTTTTTGAGGAATAGTATGAAAATACTATTTTCCATGATGGCATTCCTGATTCACATTCCCACCAAGAGTGTATAAGGACTGTCCTTGGTCCACAACTTTACTGCCGTTTTGTTGTTTTTTTGGTCTTGGTGTTGGTCATTCCTTGCCCAATCCCAGTTTTTATTTTTTGTTAGTACATTTTGTTTTGTTTTGTTTTTGAGACAGGATCTCACTATGTAGATCAGGCTGGCCTTAAACTCATCGTGATCCTCCTGCCTCAGCCTCCCAAGTGCTGGGATTACAGGCGTGTACCACCACGCCCAGCTAGTACATGTTTTCATTATATAATAATTTTTCTCCTAGTGGAGAGTTGGTACCTGTACATACAATCTCAATCCTTCATCCCCTTTCCCTCTCTTTTCTCCTCATTCTCCATTAATCCCCATCCCATTTGAAAAAGATTTGCCTCCCACTTTCCGTTATCTTTTATTTTGCCCTTTATTCACACTGCGGGTTTCTTGTATAACAGAAACCGTGTAATATTTAAGCTTGTGTGTCTAATGTATTTCACTTAACATTATGGTCACAAGGTGCATCTATTTTCTTACAAATGACCCAAGTTTACCCTTCTTTATAGCAGAGTAGCACTCCATTGTGTGTGAAGACCTAATTTTCTTTATCCATTCGTCTGTTGATGCATATATATACTGCTTCCAAGGTTTAGCTCTTATGGGCATGGGTATGCACGTACCACTGTAATGTGATCTCTTTAACTCTTTCGGGAAGATACCTAGAAGGGAAATAGTTGAGTCAAATGTAACTTCTATTCACAGTTTGTTTGAGGAATCTCCACGCTGCTTTCCACAGGAGTTGTACTCATTTACGTTCCCATCAACAGTGTAGAGGGGTTCATTTTTCTCCCACAGCCTATCTGGCATTTGTTATTATTTGATTTCTTGACAGTAGCTTCTAGGATAAGATGGAATCTCAGTATTGTTTTAATTTGCGTTTCTCTAGTGACCAGAGACATTGAACATTTCTTCATGGATTTATTGGCCATTTGTACTTTTTCTTCTGATAATTGTCCATTTATTTCATTTGCCCATTTTGTGACAACTGTTTTTCTTTCATTTTTGGGGGAGATCTGATTTTTGTGAGTTCTTTATATACTCTGGATAATAGTTCTCTGTCTGACAAATAGCTGGCACATTTCTTTCCTCTTCTGTAGGTTGACTCTTCACTCTGATGATTGTTTCCTTTGCTGTGCAGAAGCTTTTTAATTTGATCCCATTTGTCGGTGACTCTTGTTTCTCTTTCCTGTGCCATTGGGCTTCTGTTCAGAAAGTCCTTGCCTTCACATAAGTCTTCACGAGTTGTACCTCTTTTACCCTCCAGCAGGCAAAGTATTTCCTTTTTAACACTCAGATTTTTCATCCACTGTGATTTTAGTGGTGCTGGCCATTCTAACTGGGGAGAGATGACACAGAGCTTGGTTTGGGGTGGGGATTTGAGTGGATGTGATTTCAATGCAAGCAAGCTATGGTTGCCTTAGCAAACGTAGGATGTCTGACCACAGTGTCCAGGCGGGTGCCGGGTTTAGCGCTGCGAGGACAGATGGAATCCTGACCCTGGAGAAGCCAGAGTTATGTTAATGAACGGTGACCAGCACAGCATGATGAGAGATTTAGAAAATACAGCCTGATGTGCTGATTGTAGATCAGATGGGAAGTGGAAAGGAAACTGAAGTGAGAGGCAAGAGGTGACATGATGTTTATCTTTTCTGAACAAAATGTGAAGATGCTGAGAACAAATTGCAGGTTCAGAGTGGGCAGAAAGTGGCAGCTTGGCTTCAACACAGGCGGGGATAAAGATCAGCGGGTGTATTAATTTGCCTAGGTTGTCATAGCAAAGTGCCACTCACAGTTCTTGTCTCTCCATCCCTGAGGCCTGAAGGCCAAGCTCGAGGCCTGTTTGCTGGGGCCTTACCCCTTGACAGGGGACGGACACCTCTTCCCTGTGTCACCTGTGTCTCCCTCTGTGAGCATCTGTGTCTGAATCTCATAAGGACAAGGTCAGGGTGGACAGAGCCCCAGCCCAGCAATCTCATTTCCCTGGGTGACTTCTTCATAAGACCCAACTCCAGTGACAGTCATGTTCTGAAGGACTGGGCTTAGAGCTTCAAAATAGGAATGCGGGGAAGGGACTCATAATTTAGTTCATAATGGGGAAAATGAAACCATGTCTCAAAGGGGCTACAACCCCAGGGAGGGAGCAGAAGGTCACTCTGGGGCATGGGATGGATAACACCGAGCATGCTCCTCCATCCTCTGGCCCCCAAAGCCAGGCATTGACACCCCCAGATGCTAAACTGATGTTTTGTCACCAATGTTGGGCCTTGTGACAGTGTCACAGCTCTCTACCCAGCCTGGGTCTCCCCTTGGGCTCCGGTGCCCAATTTCCAGGGCCTCTGGGAAGTTCTTACTCAGTGTCCCCTTGATGATCACCAGGCTGTCACCATGGTCCTGTGAGATGTGCCCCGTCATCCCTGGTCCCAGAGTCATCAATAACATCCTCACAGGCTACATCTACAGTGTTTAAAAATGTCTAAGTCACCTTCCTTTCTGCTCTTTTCCTTGTCCTGTCCTTCATATTCGGGTGCTATCCAGTGTGATCAATTCATCTTCATTGTCATCTGACAGAGCCCCTAGTGATCTCGCTCTCTCTCTTTCTCCTATTCTACAGGCAGCAACCGGCCTAATGTTTTTTAAATGTTGTTTTCATTTGCTTTAATTCTTTGCTCCCAGTTCTAGTTTAAAAGCAAAGCATGATAGCACACGAAGCATAATTACAGGTAGGGTGTGCTGTGCAGACACCTGACCTGAACCCTAAAGGCCCTTGTTTAAATCCCACCTTACCCTGCCTGCCATGTGACTTTGACCAAATCCCTCTTGATTGCAGAGCCTTGGGTTTTATTCTTTAAATGGGCACAGGACTACCAAACAATAATGTGAGGCTTTAGGCTGAGTTAGTGTTGGTGAAGGCCCCAGACAAACACTATGCATTGTGCTTATCTCTCCAGACCATCTCAAGTACAGTCACCTCCTATATCTGATTAAAGTTGACCCTGGCCTTTCCTGAACTTCCAGTATTTTCCTGAAAGATTGCTCCTGGTGATTGCTTTATTTCCAGACTTGTAGCTTACACAGTACATGTGCTGGTCTCACGTATGGCTGGCCCAAGAAGACCAGACACCACCGGAGAGAAGCAATGTACATTCTCATTTCCTCCTTTGCAACAGAGCACAAAGCCAGCAGACAGGTGTCTGTCAAGCTCCCATACATTGATTGAGCACCATTGGTACACAAAATATCCACCATCTTCAAAGGCAAAGGAATCAATAAAATGGAATCAAAGTTCCTGCACTCAAAGACCTTAGCTTGGAAGCTAAGATTCCAGAACTATAAAAGATACACAAATAAGGTAGTTTCAGGTTAGCAAACGATATGCAGGCCCTGAAAGGAAGTGAATCTTCGCCAGCTGGAGAGGTGGGAAAGGCTTGGTGGCCAGGAAGGTGTGGGCTGGGTCATGGAGAACAAGCCAGATCAGGGTGGGCAGAGATGCGGATAGGGTAAAGTGAACAGACCACATGGGCTGGCACAGAGGAGGCTTCACAAAAGGTGCAGAGGTAGAAGGGGCTGGCTGTGGAGGTTGGGTAAGGCAGAAGAGGCCATGAACGGTGGTCTGAGTGGTTACTGCTGTCCCTTGGCCATGGGAAGATGCACAGTTTGTGTACAGGGAAGTGATTTTCTAGCTATATTTTAGGAGCACTCAACTGGGGCTGGCACTAAATACTATCGATAGAAGATCATGTGGAGGTGTTTACCTGAGTATGGTGCTTACTCTAGAGATCACTGCAGCTTTAGGATCAGGATAGAAAAATACAAACAGTCAAGTGAAGGCACTGAAAACGTTCTATTTTTCAGCGAATAGCGTGGCATGAAAATCTTTTTACGTTGCCTCTTTCCAGCTCAGCCAGTCTCTCTTGTGTTGTTCACCGTTGTGGAGGATGTGACAGCCAGCCTGGGTGGGAACCTCTGCTCACATGCATGTGGGCCAGGGCTGCCTCTTCCCGTCCCCGCCTCACATCAAACAGTTGTCAGCTTGCAGCAGGTAGAGCGCCGCTTTACAAGACTGTGAGGCTGTTTGTGCGAGATGACTACCTTCCCAAAGCTATTTCACGGTTGTGGAAAAGGAAAACTCGAAATAGAAAAAAGAATTTCTTTTTCAAAGAAAGGAAAACGGAGCCAAGTGCGGCAGTGCCTACGATCCCGGCGCTCAGAAGGCTGAGGCAGAAGGGCTGCTGTGAGTTCGAGACCAGCCTGAAGTGAAACCCCATCTCAAAAAAGCCACACACACAGAAAAAGAAAATGGTTTTATCTTCGCAAAATAAAATAATGACTCTCCCTCCGCAGGTTTTTTCTCCCCTGTCCAATTTTTGTACATGAATTAAAAGACAGCACCTACACACCTGGTGATCTCTTCTTCCTCCCTCCTGCGTGGCCTTTTCCCACTGCAGGGCTCTGCTGCCCTACACACACACACACACACACACACACACACACACACACACTTACGCACACATGCACACACACTTGGGTGGTGTACTTCCAGCTTTGTTTGCCGTTATCACAGGCAAAGAGCATTTACTCAGCCCCCTTAGGAGCTGGCCCCTCGGAATGATTTCCCGAATGTGTCTCTCTGAAGTAGGCGCTCAGCGACTCACACACATTTGGAACCACATGGTTGGGCAAGATAATGGGCTTGTGCCTCTGAGGGGAAGGTGTAGATGATCAACCTCTTGTGTGGAGGGAGGAGAACGAGGACAGGATCTTTTCCAGGGTGCCCAGTGCTTGCCAAAATCTGGTAGAGCTTCTTGCTGTCGCTTTGCATACCAGGTTGCTGCGGTCCCCAGACCTCTAAAGACCCCAGGGCTCTGAAGAGGTGATGGATAGGGATGGCGCTCCCTCTCAGGGAAGCACATCTGTATTCCAGGCTGCCACGTGGCCTCCATGGGGGCACATCCAGGACCTGAATGTTTTATTGAACTGCTAATAGGGAATTTTCTGCTTGAATTCCCTGCTGCTTGGAGACAGAAGGCACCCAAGGGCTCTGAGTCAGGGCCCAGGCTGGAGTGGAAGGCATCTCATTTGCATGCCATAGCTGCCTGTGTGCCCTGAGCCAAACACAGCCAGCTTTCTCCCGAGCGCAGCCCTAAGCATCGTTGCTTGTGCATATGTGTGTACACACACATGAACACACTTGGGGGACTCCTGCGGCCTGGTGTTGTGCTGGAGCTGCACACACAGGCGAGAGGAGACCGGATCCGTCTGTGATACACTGGGGCCCTCTGAGCTTGAAAAGTGCATTTAGAACAAGCACATAGGGGTGGACACTTCAAAAGTGAGTAGGTTCCAGATGGGTTTAAAGGAATGAACCACGGATTCAGAAAAGGGGAGTAAAAGGAAGGTCAGATAATAACAACTGGGTAAAATAATTATAGATGTGGATCCTAAGATGAGACAGAAAGCTTTGGCACGATGATTGTTCCCCTTCCTTTCAAAATTTCATTTCATGTTTTTAGGGTAATATTTATATAAGGAAATAGGGAGAAAAATGTTAAGGTTAGGTGAGATGACTTTCAAAATGTAGTTAGAGTCTTTGCAAGCAATACTATATTCCCTCATACTAAAGTATTTGCAGAATATATGTGTTCCAGCATAAAACAATGGTCTCAAGAATTTCCTGGGCTGGAAAGATCCTTTTGGAACAGGAGATGGTATTTTCTCCCAAAAGGAGAACTTTTTTCTGACTATACAAACAATTCACGCTCCTTATAAGAAAAATTCAGACTGTACAAAAATCATAAAAATGAAAATAAAAAAATCATCTGGAATTTTACCACTCACAGATAACTGCTATTAATGCTTAGTTTTATTATTTGAATTTTTGCCCTAAAGAGCTTCATGATTTGGTTTAGGTAAGGAACCAAGCAAATATACAACCTACAGGAAGTCATTGTTTTGGGGGAAGTTCTTAGAGGGGTAGTTCAGAGAAGGGAGAGTTTTAGATAGACCAGAGCAAGAGAAAGTTCCAGGAGGTAGATGGGAACCCACTTGGACCTCAACCTTCAAGGTATCTTTTGGTTTATATCTAGACGTCTCCCCAAAGCCTCATGGTGCCATAGGTGGGTTTTGAAGAGGAAACTGGATCCTGGGACTGTGATACTGATCAGAGGGATAGGCCATTGGTAAGTCTACAGCTAAACATAGGAGCTGGGGATATAGCTCAGTGGAGTAAGCGCCTGCCTAGCAAGCACAGGGTCCTGAGTTCAATCACCAGTACCGCTAAAAAAAAAAAAAAATACAGCTAAACATGATGTTCGGAGGTGTAGCTTGGTTGCAGGTGGGTCACTGGGGCCCTGACCTGGAAGGTTCTATCTCTCCTTCCCTGATCACTCTCTGTTTCCCCCATGCCATGAGCTTCTTCTCTGCAACGCCACTGTGCCCTGGAGCCAGCCGACTCTAGATTGAAAGCTCTAGACTGTGAGCCCTAAGCAACCTCTCCTCCTTACAGCTGGAGGTGTCTGGCATTGTGTCCCAGCAACCAGAGAGTGACTAAGATAGGGGACCAGGAAAAATGATGGACCCATTAGGGTGAAATAGATTATTTACTTACTTTTGAAGTTCAAGTCATTCTATGACTACTTTACAGAAGTGAGAAAGGGATAATAAAAACAACTTCATCGGAAATTTTAATAAGCATTCAAGCGTAGAAAGCCTCTCTGCATCAGGTAAACTTTGATGCACAAATATGACCCAAGATGAAAAAATACTGTCACTCTTCAGCCTTGTAGTAAAACATAATGATCCAGATTCTTATCACAAACGATGATATGATGATGTCTTTCCTGTTGACTAACAGGATGAAAATACTAGATTTCCTTTTTTGTCCTTAAAAATGCATTGTTGGGGCTGGAGATATAGCTCAGTGGAATAAGCGCTTGCCTAGCAAGCGCAGGGTCCTGAGTTCGATCCCCAGTACCACAAAAAAAAAAAAAAAGGAAAAATGCATTGTTCATTCATTGATTCTTAGGTCTGAGAAAACTCACTCAGGACAATGTCAGCTGAGGATTCATATTGCTGAGATTTCACTTACAGAACGAATCTTACCATTGCTACTAGAATCTAGATGGCTGTTCTCTGTCTCTCTTCATTTCATCTTCCGGTTCATCTAATCATTTGAAATGTCTCTCTCTGTTCATTTTCTTTTCTTTGCTTTTCAGGATGGAAAATGAGAAATCCTGAATTGTCAGTATGCTCAATGAATGCTAAAAGCAGACTCCAAAGATGGTACCTCCCGCTTTCCTTCATGCTTCCTTGAAAGGGGATGTCCATAATTCTTTTGGCAATAACAGATAGTCTGCTTCATCCTAGGCAAATTCCATCATTCTTGCATTTAAAAGTTATTTTTGTCTGTTTTGCCACAGTTGGGGACAACTGATGGGTAATGACAAATAAAATGTTTTAGGATATAGGACAAATAAGATCAGCAACATCCTATTAGGTATCTCAGATACATTGTCCTTAGATACAGTAAGTGCCAGTGGACCTCCTAGAGTAAGTTCTGGATAATAAAAAATATGTATGTTCTTTCTGTGTTTTGGAAAACCACTATAGAAGAAGAAAAATCATACACATCAACTTGCATGAAAAGTTTGAACTCAAAATGAGAAACACAGCAGGGGACTTGCCACAGTGGTTGGGTAGATAAGCACAGGGCTGGTGGTACTGGGTGGGCTACTACTGGGCAGGGCGAGGAGAGAGGACTGGGCATAAGGGTATGAGAGTCAGGGAAAGAATCAGGGTCCTGCACCAGTGTTCTGTAGAGTAGGGACATGAGGTTGTGGTCCTATGCTGGCCACCTGTCACTCATGATGACTGACATAAATTCTATTGTGTAGGTTACTCTACAACACCCCTGGAGGAGGCAAACATTTTCCCGGCTGCTTTCCATTATGATTGTGGAGCTTTGTTCCTAAGGAGAAAATTTAGCTTTTAATGTGTAATAAAAATCATACACAGAATCTTAACATTCAATTCAGAGCATTATGCCATTATTTTAAAGTACTTCAGTAGGTACTACATTCATTAACACAAATTAAAACCCACATGCTGTCTTCAAAGCCGATTAAACCCAGCCACCTATGAACAAGTAAGCTATTTGCTTAAGCCCCATCCTGCTGGAGGTTCACATGCCTGCACAGGCCTTGACTGTTTAGGTGCTGCCCTGGCTTTCCATTTAGGCTTTGATGAAAAATATCCGTGGTCTCAGTCAGGAAAGGGGAAGTTGGACAGCAAATGTGATCGTGGTCTCTAACCTGGCAGGTACAGTGGACAACATGAACACAAACTTGATTTTCAAATTCGGGAAGCTCAGCAGAGAAACAGCTTGTGGATGCATTATCCCCAGAGATGGCAGTGTCTGAAAAATGTCTTGCAACGATTAAGATAAAGGAGAGGAGGAGGCTTCCAAGGAGGTCTGCGCGTGGCCCATGCCGGAGGCTTGTCTCAGGTGCTTCCTACTTTCCTGGGAAGTGGTAAGCTCTGCAAAGAGCCTTGCTCTAGGGACACATCTCCATCCACATTTATGCCCCGCCCCACAAAGCCGTCCTCTGCTGCTGACTGGGCCCAGGAAGTGGCTGTCTCATGGGTCTCTCATGGGGCTGCAGTCACATGGCAGCTGGACTGTGTTCCCTCGAGGCTGCCTGGAGACTCTGTCTGTTTGCTAGAACCGCACTTGGGGCCAGGGACCTGAGCACCCACTCTTGGCCTGTCCACTGTCACCCGGGTTCTCGCTCAGCCTGCCAGCTGGGACCGAAAACTAAGCATCCCCCAAGAGGGCACTGGGGTGAGGGACCTGCCATAACCTACTTTGGAGGTCGGGCAGGGTCACTTGTGCTGCACTCCTTTTGTTAAACGTGGGGTCTTCAGGCCAGCCCATAGTCAAGGGTAGGATTAGACTTTGCTTTTTAATGGAAAACCCATTGGTTTTAAAAAAAGAAAGCTGGTTGTCATAGTCACATACTGATAATGACAGCTAACGTCTTCCCCATGCCATCCATTTGGTGAGGCATTATATCCAGACGTGCATCTGAATCAGGCCTGAGAGTTTCAGTCCCTTTCCTATGCATTATTTTACTTGGTATTCTCCAGAACCACACAGGGAAGCCTGGTATGTTTCACTGCTTCTGTTTTTCAGATAAAGCAATAAGAGTCTAAGAAGTTCATCCATAGTTCCTGAGTTGGTTTCTGAGCTGGTGGCTGACTCAGACTTTACTCAGACCTGAGGCTGTCCTGAGACCGTACTCTTTCCACACACAATTCTCTCAACACATCCAGGATGGAGGAGGAGGACAGCCAGCCAGCCTGGCTTGCTCTGAGGCAATGTGGCCCGTGCTCCGGGTCACCCTGTCTGGGGACACTTGGAAGTGGAAGGCGGCACTGCTGCTCAGTACACAGGGGTGCCAGCCACCAATCAGAGCCACTTCAGGTGTGCTACCCACAGTCACCTCTCCCATACCTAGTAAAACTTGCCTGGCACCCATGTGCCTTGTGCTTTGCCACCAATCATGCTTTCATTTTTAAACTCCCTGCAAAGGCTAATGGAACTGTAAGAATGAGTGACAACCTTCCAGGAGAAGGCGCAGAGGCATCGAAGGTTTGACCTGCACCTGCTCCACATCCCACGGACTTGCTGTCCCCCTGAGACAGAGGACAGGTCTGAAGTTTGGGGGCAGAGGTTCCCCAACATCCCATCTCCCTCTCAGAGTGATGCATTATGGGGAAACCACATCACAGACAGAGTGGCAGCTGGACCTCATAAGGGGAGACACAGGTCCTTACTTCTAGGCAGCCCTGGGTGACGCATCTCATGTCGACTCAGGCTGTTATGGAAAGAGCCAGAACACTGGAAGAAGGCATCTGTTTTAAATTACATGTTGTGTGAGATTGAAGGAACCTAGATCTGCTATCAGCTCTGCCCCTTTTCGTCTGTGTGAGCCTGGGCCTGTGGCTGGGGCTGTCTTCCCCCTTCCTGTTCTCACCTGCAAAAGTGAGAGCTGAGTCATCTTCTGGTCATAATTAGCTAGGCTGGGGAGACAGAGACGTGTCTGCCTGTTAGAGGGAGTTGACCCAAGCCTTTCTGCTCTTGGTTGGAGAGATTTGCTATAGGCTGTTCAAAGTAAACTAGAATACCCCCTGGGGAATAATCTTTTAAATGGAACTGCAGAAAAATTTGTTGTGACTGTTAAGTGGCTAAAGAACAGAGAGTCCCCGGGGAGTGATTGGATGCCACTTGTCACACCCGGGAAAGTGCAACCCTTCCCATTAATGGGAGAGAGTGCAGACTTGCGGTTAATAACCACCCTGTGGCATCCGTAGGATTTATGGGGCATGGCATTGTGTTTTTCCTGTTCTTTGGATTTTACTTCCATCCTGAAAGCCTCCACTGGTCTCCTTCATGTCTTGTAACATCAGCTCAGACTGGCACATTTGAGGCACAAAGTTTCTTGGAACTCATGGGTTATCGGTAGCTTTCCATTACTCCTATCTCCTGTTCCCAAGGTCATTAAAAGATGGCTGTGCCTCAAGTAGTTCCCAGCATTTCACCCAGTTATCTATGCTATTTATCTTTTTCTGTCTGGTGGAACATCCTCTTTTCTTCTGGCCGATGCAATCTCTGCTTCTGGCAGGTTGCTGTCACTAGAAATAGCAGGACTCTTGGGGACTCACCCATGATCCTGGGGGTGGCCAGGTGTTGGCAAGGTCTAGGCGGGAGCCCTAGTGACAGTTTAGCATCTTAGATCACTGCCTCTGGACTCCTTAGAGGATGGGTGGGAGATGAAGGGGAGCCAGGGATTGGGGAGGCGGAAGTCTCTACAGAATGCAGAATTCTGTCTTCCTGGGGTCTGGTGGGGAGTCAGGGAGACATGTCCCTCCTAGTGGAGGTCAGCAGAAGCCAGCCCTGTGTAGTGGGACTGACTCCCATACAACTGGTCCTCTGCAGCCAGAGGGGTCTGGGTAACCCAAACAGGGTGTGGGTCTCCATGACAAGGCTCATCTGTACGCAGCGGAGGGGGATTCTCAGGAAAGTGAAGGATATTGATGGGTGGAGAGGAGCAGGAAAGTAGCACAGGAAGCAGCAGCGCACGCAGCGCGCACAGAGGCCGGAGGGCAGAGCTCCGTGGGCAGCAGGTTCTACCCAGGGGAAAGGATGCAAGTGGCATGGGGTGGCTCTGCGTGGCCAGAAGTCCTCCTGCTCTTTCTCTTTTTTTAGCCAGGAACCTGAGGGGTGGAACTGGGAACCATGACAGGTTCTTGGGAACCTGAATTTGCAGCATCTGGGGATCGATCGGAGGGGGTAGAGAGCAGGCAGAAGGGGTGCTCTGGGGTGACGGGGGTAGCCCAGGCATGGGCAGAGGGAAAGAGAGTGGTCCAACCACAAGTCTAATGCACTTTGCTAGTGTGTCCTTTCTCGCTTAATCTCATTGATACCTTGAAGGGACTTGGACCTCCAACTGTGCCACATCCAAACTGTGCCATACATGCCATTTCCAGGTTCACCTTCCTGCCCCTAATATGATAAGCTGGGGTTGTGGTACAGAGTGTCCTGCCTCATCCTCTTCTTCTGTGTGTGCCCTCTTCACCGCTTCAGGAGCCGCCTTACTAAATGAGGCTCTGGGCCTTTATTCTGGATGAACCTGGGTCCTGGGCCCCCACCCCAAATTCTCTCAGCCCCGCTAAGTGAGGCTGAAGTTTGTTAACAGCATTAAACCCTTCAGCTCATCGATTCCTTCTGATCTCCTCTCCCCAGTCCTAAGGAAAGTTGATTTTAATCTGTTACCTCTGTTTGTTTGTTTGTTTGTTTGTTTTTTTGTTTGTTTGTTTGTTTGTTTGTTTATGTGAGACAAGATCTTGTTCTGTAGTTCAGGCTGCCCTGAAACTCATGGTCATCCTCCTGCCTCAGCCTCCCGAGTGGTAGGATGACAGGCAAGAGTCACCACACCTGGCTTCTAAGTCTTTGCTTATATCTTGGCCTCCTGACTAGGACCTCCCTCCTCCTTTTCCCTCCCTCTGTGGCTTCGTCTGTCTAGAACTCTTGTCATTACAAAGGTCTTTTTAGTCCCAATGCCACTTTGTATACAAAGTTGACCAAGGTTTCTGTGAACAGAATCTGGTCTTTCCTTTTCTCTCCTGCCACAGCAATATTACCGCATGTAACCCTGTTTGTTTATGTATCTGATCGATCTGTGTGTCGTACCCATTACCACTTCCTCCCGTGAAATGCAGGCATCAGTTTTTGTTTTCTTCCTGCAGACTATTCTTCCCAATGACCAACATTCCTTCCTCTCGTGTCTTGACTGTGGTTCTCTGTTGGGCCAGTGCCATTCTGCCTCCCCATGGCCCCCTGAATAAAAGCCAAAACCATCACCATCCTCAGCCCTTCTTTGGGGCAGAAGCTGGGACTGATCTGGGCCAATTTCTCTCTGCTGAAACTCAGCATGTCCACCCACCAGCTTCAGGAGAGTGAATCACTGGATGAGGCCCATTTTGCAGATGTTAAAAATGGGAGCCCATAACCATTCTCAGGGGATGCTAAGCATGAAAGATAAAACTGCTAGGGAAGGGGTTTTGTATGCTTTAGAGCTCACGATGAGACATTAGATGATCCTTAACTTATTATTTGATTTTGGAATGTTGAAATACCAGTCAACCTCCATTTTGAATGGATAATGTTATAGCTAGGGGGTCTTTGTAAATACCCATCTAGCTTCCTGGAGGGTGTGAGGGGTGGGCAGAAGAAAGTGACTGACTGGCCCAAGGCCACTCAGCTCTTGGGTGCTGTGTTGAGGGAGGAGGAGGTTCTCCCAGGAGCCAGGGAGGCTGTGATTAAGTTGGTGACTGGGCTCGATCACCCATAGCTCATCCCAAACCAACACCCGTCACTATCTCAGGCTTTCCCGTTGGGGTGTCATGCTACAGCAGCTGACAAGCACTGTCACTAACACCGAGGCAGTGGGGAAAGGCCTGGCCAGGAGGGCAGAAATGCTCTTGCTGGGCCACCTCAAAGAGTTGTGGGGAGGGTTAAAAGAGGTTGTGGCTGTGGGGGCACCCTGTAGGTCCCAACTAGAGTTAAGCATTCATTACATTGATTGAGTATTACTCAGAATTGTCATGTGGACTGCTTATAGCTGGAAGAAAGTGCATGTAGAGATCTTCTAGTTGAACCCCTTCAATGAAGACTTCCTGTTGAGTGCCTAGATTAGAACCTCACTGCTCAGAGTACGAGGCTCGTGTGCACACTGGGGAGCCTTGTTGGGGACCACAGATTCTCAGTGGCTAGTTTTACATACTTCCCTAAGGGATGAATGGAAGCTTGAGACTTTTGGTATCACCCTTTGGAGAGTCTCCATTATCCCATTAGTGGTGGGCCATCCTCTCCCTCCTAGTAAGGTTAAGACTAAGACTACTGAGACTAAAGACACTCCAGGGCAAGATTCTCATTAGTTTAAGATCATCACCACTCTCTGAGTTATTCCATAATCCCCTCCTCAGTCAGTAAATGCCATGGTTCTGGCTGCATTGTGGCCTTCTGTTCCTTGTGAACTACTGGGCATCCTGGATCCTTGATGTACTGCCATTTTGTCTCTTGCCCTTCCTTCCTTCCTTCCTTCCTTCCTTCCTTCCTTCCTTCCTTCCTTCTTTCCTTCCTTCCTTCCTTCTTACCTCCCTCCCTCCCTCCCTCTCTCTGTCTTTTTCTTTCTGCCATGTGCAGTAATACCTGGCAGAAGATTGGGGCTCACTGCAGGGGTCTCCAATAGATTTGTTGTGTGATCTAAATCCCTCTCAGGGAAGGAGCACTAACTTCTGTTCCACACTGTGATTGGCTCTGCTAGTTCTTCCTTTTGGTGGGTGAGGTCTCATGTGTGTACCCTTGGCTGATTTTGGCCTTTTAGTGTAGCACAGAGCGAGTCTTCCCTGCTCTCTCAAGGGCAATCTTTCGGTCTTCTGATGATAACCATCATTTCCCTACTGAGTCATCTCTCCGCCTACAGGAGCTGGTTCCTTCAGCTGTGCCTCTCGCCTTCCCGGTCTTGCATTCTTGCCTTTTGGACAATTGTCAGGTTTATAATTAATGCACAGGCTCCCTCCCAAAAGGATTAGAGTTGGTTTATGACACAACAGGAAAAATGTAGCAAGGTGAGTTTGCATATCTAACCGAAAAGGGAAATAAGGTTCAAGAAAAATGAGGAAGCAAATAGGATAGCCTAAGGATCAATAACGCTGATGGAATTCAGGGTAGGATTTGACTCAGAGCATCTGAACAGCAAAAGTAGAGTGACCAGGACAATATATTATGGGAATTTATTGTTAAAATGGAGGAGGCACCCAAGACTCTCTCGGGTGATGTGTTTTTTCTTAACTTTAACCTTCTCACGCAGTAATTTAAAAGATAACCTTTTTATCTCGTAATAATTTTAGATTTACAGGAAAATTGTGAAGATAATGCAGAGAGGTCCCCTCTGGTCCTTGTATGATTTCCCTTAATGTTAACACTTTTACATAACCACAGTACATTTGCCCAAACTGAGAAATCAACATTAGTATGAAATTATGAACTAAACTCCAGATTTTATTTGGATTTTGCCAGTTTTCTCACTAATATGCTTTTCCTGTTGAAAGATTCAATCCAAGATCCCCCTTGAATTTAGTCAGCTGGTTTCTCTAGTTTACCCTGGTTTGTGAGTTTCTGAGGCTTTCTCCTTCATACAGGATTTTTATTATTGTTACCAGGAATATTGAAAAGTCTCTTTACTAACAAGATTTATAACAAAAGCAGGGCCCCTTTCACCCACTCTTGTAGTAATGCTTAGGGAATGCTGTTGCTAGATATTGCAGTGCATTCCATTAACAGTGCTTCCTTGGATAGATCAGGCAAATGAGGGCCCATATGTGTGGGCTTTGGTGGTTTAACTGAACAATGGTAGAGGGGAAGCTAGGTCCTCATCCTCAAACATCATTTCTCTTAGCAAGACTTTTTAAAGAGCCCTGGAGTAGGCACTTCAAGGTTGTTATCCCCAACAATGGCCCGGACTGTGGTATCTATATAGACAGGTAGACACCTAGTAAGAACAAAACCTTGTCTTTAGAACCTGAATGACCTTGGAGGCTCTTTGTCATGTGACAGAAAATCCATCTTCAGGGGCTGGGGGTATAGCTCAGTGGCATAAGCGCTTGCCTGACAAGCGCAAGGTCCTGAGTTCGATCCCTGGTACTGGAAAAAAAAAAAAAAGAAAATCCATCTTCTTTGTTAAGTTTAAAACTACCCCCCCCACACACTTGTCTTCCTCCTCTTCTCTCTTTTCCTTCAAACTTAGGAAATAGGTGTTCATCTCAGTTTTTTTTTAGCTCCTGTCATCTGAGCATCGGTGACCCATGGGAACTGAGGCTGAGTGAGTCATCACGGTAGTTGTGTGTTGGTGATGCGATGGTTGTTAATGAGGCCAGATAAAAAGGGGGTGGGAAGGAGTGCATCTTAATGGACTGGAAAATACAGATTACGCAGAGACAAAGTGATATTGTGGTCTGGTCGAGTGATTCTTTTTGGCCAAGCAGTCAACTCTTCTGCCTGTGTAGGAATGACACTCTGCCAATAGCAGCACATTGGCCTACTTCACATGGTTTGTTATAGAATTTTGTAACATTGAGGTCAACCCTAAGAACTCAGCATGAATGAGTTCTTCTGGCCTAGATGAACAAGCATTTCAAGCATTAGAGAAGCAGTATAGTATTATTTGAGGAAAGAAACCTGAAGCCAGGTAATATTCTAATCTCCACTGGGTCTAGAAATCCAATATTGCAGGTCACCCAATGGAAAATGCTTTGTCATGTAAATTGCACATTAAATACTTTGATTTAATTCATTGGGTGCTCATAGAACATTTGTAGGAGAATTGTAAAACAAGTAAAAGTTTTAGTCAAGTTGGAAACTGTGACCTCGGTTCAGTTTAAGTCGGCAAATAATGTTCTGCAGACATCAATATGGCTGGCACTATGCTGGGCATAGGAGTACATAAAGAACAAGTCAGGGTCTCCAGTCTTCAAGTACTGACAGCACAACAGGAGTTGAATGACATGTGTGGTAGAGACAAAGTGCTTTGGGGACACCAGTGTGGGATATTTAACCCAGCCTGAAGGTTTAGGGACAGCTTCCTAGAGGAGATGACACCTTCCTAGAGGAGTTGATCCTGAGCTACAAGGCTACTGGAAAGGAGATGTAGCTGTACCAGTGATGTCAGACTCTAAGCAGTTCTGTTGAGGCAACGTCAACTGTGTGTCAGTGAGAGGTGTAATGAGTCCAGCAACCATGGGAAGAACTCATACTTCTCTTTGATTGATCATGAATGATTCTTATCAGGATGTGATGTTTTCATATTTCAGAGAATTCTCTCTGGTGACCATTTGAAGGCTAATTTTGGTGGAAGTCAGCCTGGATACTGGGGACTCTGGAACAATGTTGGCTGGAGCGTAATTGCTCTGACCCTGTCCCTTTCTTCTTGGTGGGATTAGGGCCACCTAACCGTGATAATCGGTTCTCTATGGGAGGTGGTGCAAGACCTGAATATGTCCTGAGTGATCAGTGAGGCAAAGTTTGGGCTGGAAGAAGGTTACTGCAGTACACTGTTTTCTGCAGTACTATAGGAAAGCTCAGGACCTGGGAGGAAGCCAGAATCAGAGCCCACTCTTCGAAAGACATGGACTGTTAACTCTGCTGATCCTGGCCCCACTCCAGGGGAATTTACCCACTGGGATGACCTGCTGTCTTTCCATGTGACTAAGGTGGGGCTGCCCTCTCATGTCCCTCAGAACGTAGGGGCCTTCTCACATGCTCCAATCAGTAGGTTGCAACCAGCCAGAGCCCAGCATCCTGGTATGCATTCAGTGCTACAAGGAGGCCACTAACTGGGCTCAGCACCCTGAAATGGAAACCTAACCAAACCCCTGATAGAGACTTAGGAAGAAACAAGATCATATAGTCGCACAAGTACCACTAGAGATGCCGAAGAAAAGGAACGCCAAAGAGGAAAAAGAAAGGTTTTTAGAAACAAAGACTTCTTTCCACATTAAAAATATCAAGCAGTCTACTTAAAAAAGTTAGAACAGACATAATTGACTTAGTAACTGGGACAACAAAAGGGTGAACAGGGTTCTGATTACTTGGGGTCCCTGCTCAGCTGTCAAGTGACTTGCAGGTTATTTTCAAAAATTAAAACAAAACAAAACAAAACAGTGCTGTTAAGGTTTCGATCTAAAATAGTCCCCCAAAGCCTTGTGTGTAGGGACAGCGACTGGGTCATGAGGTTGCTATATTTATTGGTGGGTTCACCCAGTGGTCAGTTTACAGCTGCGTGTGCCATCAGGAGGGAGGGCCGGGTTGGAAGAGGAGGGTCACTGGAGGTATGACAGAAGGCCTTATCTCACTCCCCAGCTATTCCCTTCAATCTCTGCTTCCTGGCTGCCAAGGGTTGAGCAACTGCTCTCTATCAGGCCCCTCTGCCCTGCTGTGTTTCTGCCTGGGAGTCAGCGGACCATGGACTAGAACCGTGAGCCAAAATAAACTCCTCCCCTTTGAGTTACGGGTGTGAGAATTTTGTCCTAGTGATGGGGAAGTGACTATGACAAATGGGACCATAGTATGCACACACGTTCTGCGCTTTTGGGGCCTGAATGTGTGTGTGTGTGTGTGTGTGTGTGTGTGTGTAGCGATTGGTGATCCAACTTACAGCCTCTTGCATGCTC
Organism: Dinomys branickii; assembly: GCA_004027595.1. Taxonomy (NCBI): domain Eukaryota; kingdom Metazoa; phylum Chordata; class Mammalia; order Rodentia; family Dinomyidae; genus Dinomys; species Dinomys branickii. The sequence continues at coordinate 30,779 of PVLD010003551.1, read as the reverse complement.
TACTACTGAGCTCTAGCTCTACCCCTAATGATGATTTTGAGTTCTTGCTACATGTTTATCTTCTTGAAGGTTGTGTATACACTGCAAGAAAGGTTATGTATGAACCGCATTTTTCACAATATCACCCGGAACATTTCAGGGAACAGAATTCAGTAGTTCTCCAAGTCATTTGCATGTTATTTACACAGGTTGAATTTTGCATCCATCATAGTCACTTCTGCATTGTAATATCTGGAAAACCACTGAAACGGAGAACAGTGCACTCTTTATCAAAACCCATTGGAAAACAGTGAAAGCAACATTTACAGGAATGCTTATAGCTTGAGATGTGTTGTGGTATTTCCAGTTTGCAGAGGCATAGATGGCTCAGAAGTAGTTTACTGAAGCATAAAAATAAACAATCATGTGAAATCTACAACTGAAATGTAGAATGTGACTCGGTGCCTGCACAAGTAAAATTACAGTTTGTCAAAAAAGGAGCACAAATATATATGACAATAAAATAAAAATCAAATGTTATTAGAGGTGGCCCACTTTTCTCTTGGTCTCTAATATACTTCTCATGATGAATCTGTATTGGGCAGTGATGTGGAACCTTCAGAGGTCTTTCACTGCTTCTGCACAAACACAAAAACCTACTTAGTTAATCTCTGATTGATTTCAAGGCTCCAGGTAGAGAAGAAACCGGAACTGGAGAGTTGTCATTCAGAATTGCATACCTCATGGCACAAAGAGGTATTAGTTACACTATTGAGGGGAAATGTGTAGGACCAGCCAAACACTGATGATAAATATACTTGGAGAGAAAGCAGAAAAAATATGGACAGATTCATTTTAAAGTGATGCTGTTAAAATGGTTCTGATGGACATCACACGCGGCATGAAGGATCAATTATCATTGTGTATGGTTGAATAACACCACTGATAATATACAGTGTGAACTAGCATATGGTGTAGGTGTGAGACATACACGAAGGAGTAGAATTTAGAGATGTTTTGTCTTGTTTATCACTAAAAAGGCACTCACTGCAGAGAATGTTTTTCATTTACTTGTTTACTGTTATTGTACTCTCTGAGAACAACTGCTAGCCAATGGTATACATCCTGATTTTAACTCAGGGTTGGTACAAATAGTGAAAATTCTGAATCTATCTCGATTATATCCCCTGGTGGCAAATCTTTTAAATAGACTGTCAAGAAACTGGCACCTAATATAAGTCTTTTTCTACCCTGAAGTATCCTAGTTGCGAAAGAGCAAGCAGTTTGAGTTTTTGAATCAGGAATGGGAAAAACACATTTCTTCATGACACTGGTAATGTCATGAACTCCACTTTTTTTTGTTTTTAAAGAAACTGGTATTTTATTTTCCCTCAACCTCATTTCCATTTTGCTGAAGTGTCTGCAGAACAGCTCAAGACCACTCAGTGGTGGTTCCCACCCATTCAGTGGCCTGGGCAGTGGGGTCTGCAGACCAGTCTTCTGTGGCCAGCTGAGCACTCCAGTCTTTGGTGGGGAAGGCACAGAGGGCACCTGCACGCCCTCAGACTGGTCTGTAGCCTCCTGCTGAGTAGCAGTGAACTCGGGAGCTGGCGCAGTCCACTCGCCTTGAAATTCCTGCTTGGTCACAGCCTTCTCAGCGGCTGCCTGCTCTTCCTTTTCAATCTCTTCAGGATCCCTGTAGAAGTAGAGATCTGGCATGACTTCCCACGCGTGTTCACGATGGTCCCACGCACGCACACCACATTGGACCCGCTGAATGATCTCCCTTATTGTCGCATAGGATGGCAATGTCACATAGCGCAGAGGAGAATCTGTGTTGCACAGAGCAATGGTTGGCAGATTGATGTAAGACGCCTCTGGGAGGGGCTGGTGGTCAGCCCTGGGGTGGGCAACCACCAGAAGACATGGCTCTTGGAAGGCTGCCTGGATCTGGTTAGTGAAAGTCCCCAGGGCGAAGCGGCCAGCGATAGGAGTAGCTCCAGTGGCAGCGGCAAACTTCAGCACAGCACGATGGCCGGTGTTCCTAGAGGATATGACACTGACGTCAGCAGGGTTTTCAATGGCGACTATGGCTCGAGCTGCCAGCAGAAGTTTTTCCCAAGTCCGCTTCCAATCTATGATGTAGATTCCATCACTTTTCCTTTTGTAGATATACTGCTCTGTCTGGAAATCCAGGTTGGTGTCACCTAAGTGGGTTTCTGCAGCAAGGAATTGGAGCACATTTCCCCTCCTTCATTTGCAGGACATCAAGGGCTCCAAACATTGTGAAGTTTCCCGTTAAGTTACGATGGGAATCAAGAACAACACCGTATGGATCCCTGCCTGAGCGGTAGGGAAAAGCTGAACTCCATTTCTGAGGCTGCAGATTTTTTGCTCAGCTCATGTGCCCTGCGGTATGTTTATTGTCTTTGCAGCCTGAACCTGTTGCCTTAGGACTGGGATGATCATGAATTTTAATATTGAGGATAAAAGACCAGAATTTCTCTAGGGTACAAATAGCTCAGTTTTAGAAAGTAGGTCTTTTCTCCAACACTTGGTTTTCTTCTCAGAAAGAAAGAAATAAATGGTATATTACTGGGCATATTTTAAAATTTCTTCCAAGGGCTGCAGTGGAGCATCAACAGCTACGTTCCAAAGTGTATATTAGGAATCCATTCCATGCCCATTGCCTGGCTGAGAGTTGTCCCTCCAGCATTGACTTAGTGTCTGACCGTGGGCTGAAAGAAGCCTTTGATGAGTCACTCTGCGTGACTTCTGTGTCCCTGATCAACCCAAATATCTGGCACCACCCAGCAAAAGCAAACTCTCGCTGCCATGCCCTTAACTGAGAACTGGGACTTCCAATTTTATACTTAGGCACAAGTAGAAGAGCTGATTAGATAAAGCTACAATCTGGGGACACAAACTGTGTTATCAAACCAAAGAGTAAGAGTTCAAACTGACCTCTTTTGTGGATACAAATGAGAAATACTGACTTCTGTACCTTATATTTACTATTAAAATTATGATGACTCTCTTTAGAGATGACCTAACACTTAGGCTCCAGATGTGCAGAAAGCACATCTGTGCCACGACCAGGTCTCTCCTCACTGTAGAGTTGCGCTCCCTCCCTCCCTCCCATTCTGTTCTTTGGGAGCAGGAGGTGAATCGAGATCACACTTAGGCGTGGAGCAAGAACACTAGAAGAAATGCCACCTTCGCAGGAGCAGGGGGCGTAGAGCGCTCACGTGAGTTATTTAGGGTTCTTCTGCAAGGAAGATGTGTTTCTTCTCATTTGTTTATTTGCTAAGTTAGCTAAACCATAGCTGGATTATAATCCAGTTCTGTGTTGTTTATTTTATCTGTCAAATTCTTCCAGCTTTGGGCATCTGGAACTCTTCTAGCTTGGTTCCTGTGTTCCTTGCACATGTCCCCAGGCTTTCATTGTTTGAGCATATAGTTACTTTCTGGCAGTGGCAAATGCTCTAGACTTAGCTTCTCTTTGCCACAGTCCTAAAATCAGCCATTTCTCCAAGGATTTTTGGCTCCTTTGTTGGAGAATTGTACTTAGAACCAAGTGTTTGTTGTTACTGGGGTGTCATTGCTTCTAGCCTACAGAGAAAGAAACTACATCTGTCTGCCAACCCAAGCACACACACCTATCCAAAATCACTCTTGTATCTGCCCATCTGTATCATACTAAGCAAACATGAGCTCATACTGACACCTCTGATCCTAATCCACTCCCAAGGGTCTTCCTAGTCTTCCCTCTTTCTCATCTGTAGTGTCCCTTCTCAGTCTTGAGAAACCTGGCTCCCACCACTCACCATTCATTTATCTTTAAATTTGACCACTGAATGGTTGTGAATACGCCTCAGACTTGTTAGCTTATACTCTGAGAAACAACTTCATTAACTAGAGCACAGTGCTCATATGCAATTCATTTGTTTTCAGTCTTATATTTCTTTCAAAACATCATTTCCCAAAATTGTTTGTAGCTTCTTCCTCCAACCTTCTCCATATATTTTAAATTATTTCATGATAAGACCCATCACGATGAACCCCTCTAAGAATATTCCGCCTTACTTCTATCACCCTTTCCCATCATTCTTGCTACTTTCTGAACCAAGGATTAATGAAGGGGATTAGTGACAATGTGTATCTTGCCATACTACATCAAAAAAAATTTTTAAGCATTCACCGTATTTTTTATCATGGCGTGTGTGTGTGTGTGTGTGTGTGTGTGTGTGTAATTTGTTAGATTCTTCAATCATACTCTGCATTCTATCTTAGGATTCTCAAACTTCTAGTTGCTTTTTTAAAAACAAGTTTTGCATATGCTGTTATTCTGTCTTTGTGTAAAGTTCTATACTTTTTAAGAAATACTTTGGGTCACGCACTCACCCCCTAGTACTGTGAAAAGTGGTCTCATCACCCTCAAATTTCCTCTGTGCATTTCTTTTGCAATACACCTCTTCTTCCTCTCAACCTTGGAAAACAGTGATCAGTCTTTGTCCTGATAGTTTTGCTTTTTCCAAAATGTCATATAAATAAAACTCTATAGTGTGTAGTCTTTTGTGTTTCCTTTTTTCCCTGAGGAAGTTGTATTTAAGATTTACCTACGTTGTTGAATAAGTCAATAATATGCTCTTTTTTAGTCACTAAAAATTATTGTACTGGGAGGATACACCATGTATTGGCTTTTGGGTTTTTTTTTTTTTGTTTTTTGAGACAGTCTTACTATGTAGTTCAGCTGGCCTTGAACACAGTTTGTAGTCCAAGGTGGTCTCAAACTTGTGGCGATCTTCCTGCCTCAGCCACGTCAGTGCTGGGATCACAGGCGTGTACCACCTCACCAAGTTCTACACACCCCACACCCCCAGTACTGGAGATTGAATTCAGGACCTTCACATGAAGCTACATCCTCAGCCATTTTACTTTTTTTTTTTTTGAGACAGAGTCCTGCTAAGTCTCTAAGCTACCCAGGCTGCGTTCAAACTTGTGATCCCTCTGCCTCAGCCTCTCAGGGTGCTGGGATTATAGGTACATGGCACCATGCCTAGCTCCTTTATTTATTTTTGAAGAACATTCTATTTTTTTTCCAGTTGTGGGTTATTATGAATAAAGCTGCTACAAACATTCGTGTACAGGTTCTTCCATGAGGATACATTTTTAAGTTGCCTGGAGACCTGAATACCTAGGGGATTGATTGCTGGATTGTAAGGCAAATCTGTGTTTAGCTTCTCGAGAAGCTGCTAAGCTGTTTCCAAGTGGCTACACAAGTTTGCATTCCCATCAGTAAAAAGCAAAGAAAGAAAAGGAAGAAAGGAAGAAGGAAGGAAGAAAGGAAGAAAGGAAGGATGGAAAAGTTTTAGTTTCTCTGCATCTTTCTAGGGTTTGGTATAACCAGCTCCTTAGATTTTGGCCATTACAATAGGTTTATAGTCATATATAATCATTGTTTTAATTGGCATTTTGCAAATGAGAAATTATGTCGAGCACCTTTTCAACTCCTCATTTGCTATCTGTACACCTTCTTTGGTGAAGTATCTTTTCATATGTTTTGCTTTGTCTTTTATTGAGCTGTTTGTTTATTTTCATATTGCTGAAAGCTAAGAGGTTTTGGCATATTTTACATACTAGCCCTTTATCAAATGTGTGGCTTGAAAATATTTTTCTCTCCATTATGCTGAGCTCTCTTAATGGTGGGCTATGAACTGAACTGTGTGCCCTTGAAGTTCGCATATCGGAGCCCTGACCCCTTATTATAGTTGGTCTTTTGAAGATGATTAAAATTAAAGGTGCTCACAAAGATATAACAGAGGGGCCCCAAACCAATAGGATTAGTGTCACAAGAGGAGATATCAGAGAGCTGCTTCCTTATCATGATGTAGGGATACTGTTAGGGAGGAAGGCGCTGGCCCTGTGGATTTAATCTTTGATGGTTGCTACTTGCACAGGGTACTGACCAGACACAAGTAGGTTGGAATCCTCCCAAGTCTTTCTTTAAACAACTGTATTGAGCTATAATGCATCTATTTAAAAAGGAAAATTCAAGGGTTTTCAGCGAGGCTTGCCAAGTTAATTTTTTCCTGTGGTAAAATATACATAAAATGATATTTTATAAAGTGCGTAGTTCATTGGCATTCAGTATAGTCACGCCCATCATCACCATCTGGCTCCAAACTGCTTCACCATCCCCAGCTAAAACCATATCCAGTGATACTAACCCTCCGTTTCTCCCGCTGTCCAGCCCCTGGTAACCCTGCCTCTACTTTGTGTCTATATGAATCTGACTACTCCAGGTACTACCTGTAAGGGAAGTCATATATTTATATTTATTTGTCGTCTTGTGACTGTGTATTTCCTTAGCAAAGTATCTTTAAGGTTCATCCATGTTGTAGCATTTCAGAATTTCCTTTTTGTTTTATTCATTTTAATTAATTTTATTTATTTATTTATTAAGGTCTCACTGTGTAGTCCAGGCTGGCCTTGAACTCATGGTGATCCTTCTGCTTCCGCCTCCCAAATTCTGGTAGTGTGCCACCATGCCCGGCAGAATTTCTTTTGTAAAGGCTCAGTACAGTAATATTCCACTGTATGTAGGTATCACATTTTATTTATTCATTCATCTGTTAATGAGCATGTGGGCTGTTTCTATCTTTTTACTCTTGTGAATAATGCTTCTATGAACACTGACCTAACAAGTTTTTAATTTAAAATGTTAAGTAACTAATATGTTAATTTGGCTTAAGTACAAAAGATTTGATACCCAGTGAAAAGTCTCATTTTTACCCATGCCCAGAGCAAGTGGTTCCCTTTACCACCAACAACTTTTGTTACCTATTTTTCAGTGTGTCCTTTCAGAGATGCAAGACTTTCCTTTCCTTTTGACACCAATGACACTTACTTGTCCTATATACCATGATACGCATCTGTTTTTAGTCTTCCAATTTAACGGTGTTTCTTAGAGATCTAAATTCAGCGCATTCATATTCTTTTTTAGCTTCATCAAATATCATTGTATGGATGTACCATAATTATATAACCACCTCTTACTGATTGTCATTTAGGTGGTTTCCAATCCTGAGCTTTAGAAATACAGCTGCAGTCGTGAATGAACAATCTTGTAGACACGTCATTTTCTTGATGTGTGAATACATTTGTGTGATACGTTCCCAGTTCCTAGAAGTGGAGTTAGTCAAAGATTTTGCCTGAGTAATGTGTATGTATATAGCCAGATGTGTATAGATAGATACCCATATATATCTCACAATTATTCATATATAGATGAGTAATATATTTAGCAAAATTGCCCTCCATGGAAGCAATTCTAATTTATGCTCCCATCAGCAGTACATGAGAGATCCTGCTTATGCAGCCTTGTCCCCAAAGACATGACCAAAGTTTTTGATCTTCTTTAACTGAGTAGGTGAAAAATGGGTAAGGAGACAGGCAAGGAAGCTCCTTCCAGGGTCCTGGACAAAGCACTGCAGAGGCCAGTGGGTGGAGAGGGTCATTCCAAGATCAGAACCCTGGCTGGCCAGGTTGGCCAACTGAGACACTGTCTGCCTGCCAAGGTCTATTCTATCGTACTCAGTGGGACATGGCCTGTGCGCTACATGCCTGTGCCGCCTTGTATCTTCCATTTTCTCTGTTTCTGAACATTACTGACTCACTCATGTTACTCCTACTTCATCATCACATATTGGGTGAAGTTACTAGCATGTTCTTTTAGTTTATGTATATCACCAGATACTGAGAAGGCCCACTGGGACCTGAGACTGGACTTTGAGCTGGTGGTAGCGATGGGATATGGTTTGGTCTCCTGGGGAGACCTCGACAGACTGTTGGATCCCCAGTGAACACTCTTGCCATCCTTAGCCCATACTCTTTTGCTTACAGAACCCTGATTTTGTTCGCATGGGGAGAATTTACCCAGCACAGAGTACTGAGTGATAATGGATTTACCCCCATCCAGAGGCCTTTAGAGAAGTGTCTTGTTTCTCTGATCAAAAGAATAAATGCGATGGGTGCTGTCCTTTCTTTCCTCTTCTTATCTTGATACAAGCAAGATGCCTGGAGCTTCAACAGCCATCTTATGACAGTGAGGACATGGTCAAAGATGGCAAAGCACAGAAAAGGGGAGGCTGGGCCTTTGGCCTCACTGAACTACTCCACAATTCTTATGTCCAGCGTTCTCACTGTAGGAAGAAATTAAGATCTTTGTTGTTTCAGCCACTATTAACAGGAATATTTCATTACTTAGAGCTCAGCTTATTCCTAATGGATCTGCATAGACCACCAAATTCTCGCTCCCTTGTCCTAGTGGGCTTTGTTGCTGTCTTAAACTCTGGGTAGATCACATAACCAATCCTGTGTCCCACTCCCAGTTCCTCCTGAGGTCAACAACCAAACTGCTCAACTTTGAGCACAGGAAGAGTCTGAGATTTTTGTCCTACTTGTAAACTAATGAGTTAGCATGCCAGAATTGCTTGCCAGAATTACAAAAGATACAAAGTTCGAGAGTCAGAGACAAAGGTCTTTACTATTTACTGCAACGACAATATCTGGAACAGGAATATCAGTCTCCTGAGCTGCAGTGAGGGAAAGATGCCCGGATGATATCTGTGTACAGCATGGCCGTATTGCAAGAGGCATCTCAAGCTTGAGTGACCTTTCTGATAGTGGGCAGCAGCCTGCCTGACTCTGCCTTGGAAGAGGACACAATATCTATCAAATTGCTGGGGAGAGGGCAAAGCTGCCTGGCTCTCTGCTGCTGAGGGAGACCCTGTCTCTCTTTTCAAATGCTGTCAAATCTATAAATGTCCTTGGAAAGAGGATCTGGAGCAAAGACAGCCAGAACCTCTGCTCTGAGACATGCCAAAGGTAAGAAGCCCAGGGAAATCATTTCTGACATTAATCTGCATTCTTAGTTACAAATTACAAGAATAGAAGCTGGCTGGTTTAAGCAGAAGAAGGTACTTATTAGAAAAGTAAAAGAGACAGTCATTTCAGAGAAGTACATACGTGACAGTATCTAACCAACTTAGAAGGGCCCAGATGTTAGGATTCAACAGATCTGCTTGTACACTTCATACCCTTCAGCTATGCACACAAAAGTTAGGAGATATGCTCAAGAGAGTGTATAGCAGTATTATTCATATCAACATAACATCAGAAGTGAGTCTCGCATGTGCCCACAGGAGAGTGGAAAAATTGTGGAGTTCTTCACTCAGTACAGTTTGGTACAGCCATAGCAGTATGAAGGAAAGAGCTGGTAACTGCCCAGTCATCCTGGAGGAATCCCATAATCACTACGTTGGGCAAAAGCCAGAGGAACTCGCATAGTATGATACCATTTATAGAAATCTAAGCATATACGAGATGGCTGCTGTCTAGTGCATAGGGTACATACCATATGTAGGAAGTATTAAAGCTACATGAAAATGGTCTCACCAATTCAGAGCAGAGCACTGCCTCTCTGGTAATGAGCTGATGTCCCAGCCCTGCACCTGCCTTCCTCTCTGGCCCAGCTCTTGCTAGCGTCCCACACAGAAGCACCTGGGGGTCCTCGTTTCCCTGATACTTGCTCCTGTTGCAAACCCCAGGGCAAGTGGGCCGCATGCTTAGACACTACCTTCTAGGGGGCTGGGGAGGTGACCAGGTGGCCTCTTCAGCACCACTGTGGGAGATGGACGGTGTCTCTCACTGAAGTCATATGGCAGGAGCGCTGCAAATGCTGAAAGCAGGTTCAGGCTCTCTGTGATCCAAAATGAGAATGTCTGTGACAAACACTCACTACACATTGGTAAAAAAAGCCATCTGAGGCGGGAGAAATAGAAGACCCAAAAACATCACACTGATATTTTACTAGAATGTGGGAAAAAACCCAGGAGGGGATCAAATATAATAGGTTAAACTTTCCCTGCTTGTAAGGATAGTGAAATAGCAGTCTCTCTCCTTAAGATTATTTGACAGTTATTTTAAACAATTAAAACAAAGTGATCTCTTTTATTAGGTCATACATTCCTCAGAGTGGAGGACCATCCCCCACCTTGGACAGATGCCATATTTGCCATGGAAGCCCGTGTGCATTTAGGTCAACGAAGTGAACTCAAGCCCTGGGTCCATTACAGAGCAGTCACTGATGATGGTCGTGTCAGGCACCTTTCTGAGTTTCGGAACTTGCACTGTTCCCATCATGGTGAAGGTGAAATCCAATACGGATCAACTTAGAGCATAGATACCCGGCAAACATTCCCTTACATCTCTTATGTCCAGGCCCCTCTGTCCTTCAGGCTTCAGAAGGAAAACACCCTGCCCATGTTGAATGGACTTGGCTTCAGGGTAATATTCATAGCTGTGCTTCTGCCCCTCCGACCGCTGGCTAGTTACATGTGCGCTTACTCTGGAGAAACGTTGACAGCTCAGTGTAATTCTCTCAGGCAGTCTCTAGGAGGATTTTATGCGCCGGTGGGACTCACGGTCACTACTTTTCTTCATTCACGTAACAGTTCATTGAACAAAAGGAACACCTGCCGTTTTACCCCACCGTTGTGCTGTGGAACTCTGCGAGTGTGCCCAAAGAAGGAACGTTTGAGCAAGGATCGTTTAGCTTAATTGTTTTATCTTTGAGAAGATGACGTCCCTACGTCTACTTCCCAACGAGCTCAAACCACAGCTTCCACCTTACTTCTACTCGCCTCAGCCCAGTGGTCTTTTGAGTTAGGAGCCAGTCAGGTTTCATTCCGCTTCCTGCTTCCCGTTGTTCCCAAAGCTCCGTTCCCCCTTCCATCTTCCTTCTTCGTGCTGAGAAGGCTCATGGCTGAAACAACTTCCACTGAGAACTAATTATGAAGGTAGCAGTGAAATTACTGTATCAGTAGCCTCATGAATCCAATCACTCGGGATAAACCCTGATGGAAATTAGTCAAGGCTGTAACGTGGTGGGAGCCGGGCCACCGGAGCTCGGGAGGGACCGCTGAGACCATCTGGCTGCACACGCTGCCACCCAGGCCCTGGGAAGGAAGATGGGAAAGAGGGGAAGGAGCCGACTTTTGGCAGGGGTTCTCTCTGGCTGTTGCAAAGCAGTGAGGCCGTGGATACAGTGACAGTGTGAGACAGCGGAGTCGAGCTAGGGTGGGCAAAGCTCAGTCCCATTGTGCAAAGAAAGAGGTGGGTAAGAGATTTTAAAATCGGCAGAACAAGTCTGTGTTGATACTTACACATACAAACCGCAGGAGTAAGACTGGGAAATCCACATAGACATGGTGAGTTCTGAATTCAGGACACCGGTTTTCACCGGGGGGGAAGGAAAGATGGCAGAACCCAGTCAGGGACTCAGGCTTTGGTTTCTCAATGCTTTGCCCACGGTTTCCTGATGTTCATTTGTCCTTGTTCCACCTGCTACCTCATCCCCTTGGACATAACTTATGGGGCACTTGGGGGTGACATCAGCTCTTGGGGACTCTCACCTTCAGCCTTCTCTTACACGACAACCCCCTCAGCAAACCCCAAGCCCCTTCAGCATACCCTCTCCAAGGGTTTTAAGCAACTGTTTGCTTTAAATCAAAGGACCTCTGCCCTTGGGCGCCTTGTCTGTCGGGCTTTGCGTGTTTGGTACATTGCTCTCTGCTGTCTGTCTCCACTCTCTCTCTGTGTGTGTGTGTGTGTGTGTGTGTGTGTGTGTGTGTGTGTGTCTTTTTGACACAGGGTCTCGCTATGCAGTTCAGCCTGGCCTTGAGCTCACTTTGTAGCCCAGCTTGGCCTTGAACTTGCAACGATCCTCCTGCCTCGGCCTCCTGAGTGCTAGGATCACAGGCGTGAGCCCCCACGCCTGCCTGTGACTCTTACTGTTTCTCTCCTTTCGTGTTATGGGTAATTCCTTCTCCTCCTCTCCTTCAGAGGCCTTTGCTGCTGCATCTTCACAATCTCTCATTTTCTGTCTTATTATCTTGCCCTCTTTTCCATCTCTTTCTCGCTTCTCTTTTTGCTTCCCTGACTGTTATCTGAGGCCTACGGGCAGCGGGGCAAGCAGGAGGTCTCTCTCTCCTGATATGGTCACATGTACTCAGATCAATACTTCCCCACTCTTCCGCAGAACAAATTCTGTCTTGAGGAGCGTGTGCTAGGAGAAAGCAGAGTCGGGTCCACGCTCATTTGTTCCAGCCTATGGCCCAGTACTCCCCACTCCTGCTGATCCTGGAGTGAGAGGCCCTTCCTGACCATGCCGGGCTGTGGGTGATAGACTCACTTTCAGAGAAGCCAGTCTGGAGAGGCCAGTCTGGAGTTACTGGGTCAGAAATATGCCCTTGCTGTTCCAGTATGATTATATTTTGGGAATTCTGAGAGCAAGTCAGTAGAGAGAAAAACCCTCATTTCAGGCTGTGCTAGCTTTTCACTGTAGCGTGTCACAGCTGATGTTATCAAAAAGGAGAAGTAAACAACAGGAAAAGCGGTTTAATTTCCTGAAGGTTTGTGTGGTCACTTTTCCAGCCAGGACTCCCTATTTGGGGATTATCAAAAGAGGACTGGATTTCCTTAAGCTAGGGGAACAGATCTGCACCCCACACTGGCAGCAGCACCGGCCAAGGCACCGAAGAGTGGAAAAGAAGCGGCACACGACAGGCTTAGGAGAGCAGCTAGGGGCCCCACGGCCTCAGAGCCATGTCTTGGATTTTTGCGCTCAGTGTTGAGAAGCTGTGAGGGCTCAGTGTGGAAGCAGGAGCTACCTGTTCACAGCTGGATGTGTTTTTGCAGCTGGATAGTGTATCAGAGTGTCTAAGGCGTGCTAAGCTTTATTTCCATCAAATTGGATAGGAATTCACACACACACTCACACACATGCACAAGCAGACATGCGTGTGTAGGCACACAATGTGTGCCTCAGGTCGACAGTAGCACAGATGTGTCCTTTCCACAGTACAAAAGAAGTCCTCCTTCCCTTTGGAAGTGGCCTTGCTCTCATGCCACGGCCTGTGCGTTTAATTTGCCACTTCCTGCTTCTGGCCAACATGCTTAGTGCTGCAGCATGTGGTTCGGGCCTCCTGGGCCTGGGCTGATCCGGCTGGGAAGGCAGCAGGCAAACATTTCTGGCTGCGGTTCCTGTGGACAGGGAAGGCTGTACCCGGCTAGGACCACACCTCTAGGCCGGTCCTCAAGTGCCACCCTGGTTCTGCCTCCTGCAAACTCTGTGGACCCTCTGTGTCTACCCTGCTGCCCCTCAGGGAAATCACAGTGACTACCTGAGGGGTTGCAGCGAGGATGAAATGAAAGTGCTCTGAAGAGGACCAGAAGCACAAAGAATGATACAGGCCAGAGCACCTGCTTAGCCTAACTTGACTTTGTTCTCCGGAACCGATGTGGAGCTGAGCGTGGGGCCTGCAGAGTCTCAGCTCTCCCTGGGGGAGGCAGCTCCCTTCCTCCCACATCAACCCCCACCCCCAGCTTGGGGTTGGCCCATTCTGAGCTCCTCAGGTTTCCAGCCCGATGTGTTGCTGGGGACCTGGGCTCCACAGTGACTTGCCAAGTTTCACCTTAGATCACAATGCTTGTAATTCTTTCATTTAATGGCCCCCAAAAGTAGATTCCAGGGGTGTGTGTCAGATTTCCTATCATCAAAAAAACATTTTTCCCAATGCAGTCATCCAAAGAGAGACGGTTCAAGCCAGGTGTGGTGGCCCGTGCCTGTAATCCCAGCACTTGGGAGGCTGAGGCAGGAGGATCACCTTGAGTTAGAGGCTGGCGTGGGTTACATAGTGAGTTCAAGGCCAGCCTGTACTACAGAGACCCTGTCTAACAAAACAAAACAAAACAAGTTAAAATAAAGAGAGACCATGCCCAGGGGGAAGAGACTAATGTGAACAGATGAAAATACGCTGGGGATGCTGTTGGACAGACTCTGGCTGCAGGTAAACAGCAGGCTTTAATAACCCGAATGACACATGACTCCTGCATGAACGAAGTTTCCTTCTGGAATCAGTAGACAGCCACATTAAAACAGGGCAAATAATTTCTTTTATAAAAGAATTTACCTTTAGCGGGGCGTGATGGTGCACCCTTGTAATCCCAGCACTCCAGGAGGCTGAAGTAGGAGGATCACAAGTGTGAGCCCTGCTTGGCACTTCGCAATGTAAGCAAGACCCAGTTGTAAAATAAAAATATGGGCTGTGAATATAGCTCAGTGTGACGGCCCTGGGTTCAATCCCCAGTACTGCATAAAGTAAAAAAAAGTTTGTTGGAATATTTTATTTTTTTCCAACTTGTAAACATTTAAACAATATTACAAGTGCAACTCCATGACAAATTTAAGTGTAGAAATGCCCTGAAATCCTGCCCACTCTGAGATCACCACCTTTATGCACCAAGTATTGTCAGAAAAAAAAATAACACATTGTACACATAAAGTGATAGGGGAGGTTATGTGTATGGAAAACAGAACGTTTCTATTGGAGGAGACTGGGATGTTTATAGATGGGTAAACAGGGTGCTGCAGGAGTCCGGGACCATGGTGGGGTCCAGGAAGGCTGGCTTGGAGGGGCCCCGGGGATAGTCTGGATCCTCTCGCCGCCCCTCTGCCTGCCATCCTGGGTGCACAGCTTCCAATCTTGTTCTCTTTGTTCCCTTACTGCTATTTTTGCTGTTCCTCTTGGAAAAATGAACTCGCCTCTTCCTACTCAAGTCAAAGACCAACTGGATAATTTCAGATATGAGGAAGAACAGAATTATGAAAACCCACAGGCCCACTACCCAGCCTCATCAGCTCTCAGCATTACACCACACTCGCCTGAGCGTTCTTTGGAAGAAATTACGCGTTACACAGTTGAGCCTCCTGTGCACCCTCTCCCGGCTCTCCTCCTCCTGCCTGCCCCCCCAGAGGCACGCTGCTCAGGAATCCAGCTTTTATCATTTCCGTTCCCATGTTTATATTTTTTGCCACATATGCTATGTAGCCATAAAAATTACAAAGCATTGTTTTGCCCGCCTTAAAAGTTGATATAAATGTCATTTGGTTGTAAATGTCCCGTTGTGTTTTCACTCTTTCCTTAACAGCATTTTTTGGGATTTATTCAAAGTCAATAGATGTAGCACTAGTACTTTTTTTTTTTGAGACAGGGTCTCACTATGCAGTCCAGGCTGGCCTGGAACTCACTCTATAGCCCAGGCTGTCCTCAAACTTGGAGCGACCCTCCTGCCTCAGGGGGCCATGTGCTGGGATTACAGGTGTGCACCGCCACACCTGGCGCTAGTACTTCATTTTTAAATGCCATATGGTGTTCCAGTATCTACGATGCGGGCTGGAGGTACAGCTCAGTGGGGTAAGTGCTTGCCGCTAAGCACTAAGGCGCTGAGTTCGATCCCCGGTCCCGGGAAAAAAAAAAAAAAAAAAGGAACGGATGTTTCCAGTATCTATGATGTAATCTAGTTACCTATTCTCCTGTGGGTGGCATTAAGTTATTTCCGCTGGAGGGCACTGCCTTGGTTTTGCTTGTATTACATACGATCACCATCCTGTACATGCCTTTTTGTGCCCACGTGTGAGACTTTCCCTAGGATGTTCACAAATACTAAACTGGCAGATGAGGGGCCGCATACTGCCAGGCGCACTGCACGTTGCCACAGTGCTTTCCAGGAGAGCCTTAACAATCTATATTTCTGCGTGCACTGAGACGTTTCCTGTTTCTCTGTCTTGCCCACCCTTACCTGATCAGATTTGCAGTGTTTTGCCAGTTGGATGGGTTTGAGTTAATTTTTTTTCTCATGGCTGTGGACATCATGCACCTCTTCATGTGTCTATTGGAGACCCGGGTTTTCTCTCCTGGGAGTGCTTTTTGCTTGGGCCTATTTTCCTATTGGATATCACTGGCATCTAAATTCTGGCATCCAGGGGACAGCCCTGCATTCTCTCTTGTCCGTCTGCAAATTCCGTGCAGCATCAGCTTAAGGTGAGGCCACTCTGTTCACTATGAAGATCGAGATCCAAGCAGCACCTCTCCCTATCTTGTCTGAACATAGACAATGCATGAAAATTGCCCAAGCCACACAACACAAACAACCCCTGTGGCAGGATGACTTCTAGGCTGACCCTAAAATTCTAGGCCCCTGATATAGACACACCTAGCCTCAGTTTCCTGCAAACTTTAGTCTGGTACTGTGTGAAAGGATCTTACAGATGTCACTGAGGTCCCATTCAATTACTTTGAGACAGGGAGGTTGTCTTGAATGTGATTGACCTAATGTCATGAACCCTTTCAAAACAGTTTCCTTTGGCTGCTCACAGAAGGGGAAGTCACAGGACACACTCTGGCTGTCCTGGGAGAAAGCACACTCCATGCTGGGAACTGTCTATGGGGACCGTGTGGCCACCATTACAGGGAGCTCCCTGGAGCTGACAGTGGCTCTGGCTGCAAGGTGGGGGAGACCCTAAGAGAGAATCAGCCATGTCACATCCTTCTGACCCTTCGGAATCAGTGTTTTCAGTAGTGCAGTGGGAAGGGGGCTACCTGGCTCCAGGACAGAGGCACAGGGGAAGTGGAGGGGCCGCTGGCATTAGATGGCTCTTGGGGTAATCTTCACTGTGCCCCAAGCAGCTGTGGCTTTGGGTCAACATGCATCTTCCTGAGCTTCTGTTGCTTTGGCTATAAATTGGAAGCAACAAGCCAAACAGGTTTGGGGTAAGGATTCAATTCAGTGTAAATTTCTTGAAGTACACAGAAGCCCCAGTACCACTCTCTATTTGATTTAAAGGCACACAGCATTGATAATATTGAAAAAGATTTTGACTGCAGAGGAGCTGGCATTAACTAACCCTTGTCTTGGTCACCTTAAATGCCAGCTGCTGGAAATACCTCCTGAGAGGTGGTGCCAGCCATGAGGCGGTCTGGGGTCTAATCACTACCACCTGAGAGGCAAGACACGTTTCTCCATCAGGATGCTCCTCACGAGATCCCTAACGTTTCTGCCTCCTTATTTCTTCCTCAGGCACTCCAGCTCTTACGTCTTCTGATTACTTGGGGAGACCTTTGCTGGTGTGTGTGAAAATGATGTAAAGTTTTCTGTCACCAGCTTTATGCACACACACATGTGGACTCTCACCCGCTTCGCTCCCCAGGGGTCTCACTAGAGTGCATACCTGTACCCTGTCCTGCCCGCCTGAAGCCCTCTTATCTGCAGGTCTTCCTAGGAAGTCCCAAGGAGCAGCAGGGCTGCCGCATGCACAGGAGGCGTCACACCCATGCTGCATGGGGTGCGTAGTGCTGTCGCTTCCGACTGGATGTCTGCTTTCAGTGCTCAGAGCTCTGTGGGAGTGGCTGCTCTCCGCATGGTTCTCACATCAAGACCCTGTTTTTTTTTTTTTTTTTGTGGTACCGGGGATCGAACTCAGGACCTTGCACTTGCCAGGCAAGCACTTATTCAACTGAGCTATATCCCCAGGCCCAAGACCCTGTTTGTTACAGGCTTGTTTTGTGAGTGCCTGGTAGTGTCAGTGAGGTGAGACAGTGGGAGGGTCTCAGAGCAATGTTGTTGGCCCCCAAGGGGCAACACTAATGCAGCCACTCCTTTAGTTCACCAGTGACCTTCTTGGAGACACACTTGCCACCAAGATGCCCATGCTCAGAGGGCCATGAGAAAAAGTCAACACCTCTCCTCTCCACCCTACAGGTCTGTCTGTACCTGTTCAAAGTTCAGCTTATCTGTCTAACCTTGTGTGAGTAAAGGATCTCCAGAGAAACACAAGCAATGGGAGGTTGGTGAGTCACTGGAATTGTTCACGTGACTGTGGAAGCTAAGGAGTCCCCTGGTTTGCAGCCAGCAAGCTGGAGACTCAGGAGGGCACATGGCAAGCTCCAACCAAGTCTGAGAGTCAAGAGAACCTGCGAGGTGAATCCCAGTCTGAGGGCAAGAAAAGGCTGATGTCCCAGCTCACGCATTCAGGCAGGGAGCGCGGGAGCTCAGGGTGAGGGGAGCGGAGGGGAGAGGAAGTGGGGAGAGAGAGGAGACCAGAGAGAGCATAAATTCTCTCTCACTCCACCTTTGTTCTGTCCAGGCCCTCGGTGCATAACATGATGCCCAACTATGATGGGGAGGGCAAACTGTTCTACCCAGTCTACCCATTACATGTTAATCCTAGCCTGAAAAACCCGGTGTCAGGTTGAAACACTGATGTTGTTAGAATGAAGTACCTAGCAGTGGTAGTTATTTTATAAAGAGCAGAAACTTACGTTCTCTGCTTTGGAGCCTGAGGAGGTCAGGATCAAGGCACCAGCAGATCCAGTGAGAGCTAAGCATTGCTACCTGCTTCCAGGAGGTCACCCTGTTGCTACGTCCTCACATGGCAGGTGGTAGAAAGGCAA
Source organism: Dinomys branickii (assembly GCA_004027595.1). NCBI lineage: Eukaryota > Metazoa > Chordata > Mammalia > Rodentia > Dinomyidae > Dinomys > Dinomys branickii. The sequence goes on along the minus strand of PVLD010003551.1, from coordinate 12,444 downwards.
AAAGAGGACTAAGGTGCTGTTTTCAGGATCTTTTATCAAACACAAATTCACACATGAGGGCAGAGCCTTCATGACTTAATCCCTTCCCTAAATCTGTGCCTCTTCCCCAACCGTACACCACAATCTTGGGGCTTAAATTCCAACATATGGGTTCTGGAGGGACGCATACATTCAAACCATAGCAACCCTCACAGACACATCCAGGATAATGTTTAACCAAACATCTGGGCACTGCATAGCCCGGGCAAAGTGACACAGAAAATGAGCCACCACCGATCTCTTCTGCAGGAAACTGTGCGTTTCAGCGGGACTTGGCTCCTGATGCATCCTTCTAATTCTCCAGGTATATTCACATATGTTTGCACCTAAACAATCAATAATTCATTATTTTGCAACATGAGCATTACACATCAGGAATTGTGCTACGTGGTGGGGCAGAGAGAGAGAGAGAGAGAACCAATGAGTCAGAACAGGAAGCAGCAGTGTAATTACAGAAAGTGGTCAATGCTAAGGACATAATTGGAGGAGGGGGGGGAGGGGCTGAGACCGTTAGTGGAGAGCTGCTGCCTAGGTGAGACCTTGCTGGGGAAGAGCAGAAGGGAGGCAGGTGCCGAACAGCAGGAAGCCACACTCGCAGACATGGACGGAGCTGGATCATGAAAGGTCCTCATATGGGTTTGTGAGGGCTGCCACAAGCCAGTGCCACAGACCTTTATTTTCTACAATCTCTGATGGCTTAGGCAGTAGACATTTATTTTCGACCATCTCTGGGGATGAGACGTCCAAGATTAGAGTGCTGGCAGGTTTGATTTCTCCTGAGGCCTCTGGATGGCCACCTTCTCCTGTGTCTGTCTCTTCTGGGTACACACTGTATCCTAATCTCTGTTGAACATGTTGTCTAATCTGTTTTTATGAGGGTACCAGTCATTTTGGATTCAGGCTCACCCTAACAGCTCATTTTAACTTAATCACTTCTCTAAAGATCTCTGTCTAAATATGGTCCTCTTTTGAGATATTGGGGCTTAGGGCTTCAACATATGTCGGGGGACATGGTGATTCAGTCCTTCAGGCCTTGGTCCAGGCAGTGTTTGGGTTTCATTCTATCTGACCTGAAGCAATGGGCTCTGACGACAGCGTGAGTAGAGTCTAGGTGATATAACAAAGTGACCCAATACGACTCCAAGCCTACAAAAGTTCATCTCTTGCCTTTTAGTTTGGGGTGGGAAGGTGGCTTCTACGTTGTGGCCTCACCCAGGAGCCCAGACCAGTAACTGACCACGAGCCACCACAAGCCACTGTTCCACGGAGACATCTTCCTGAAACTGAGAGATTTTGTCTCTAGCTGTCCAACCCAGAACAAAGAGACAGAAAAACAGGAAGAAAAAACTCTGGGGGGACCCTCTGGCCTGGTAGAATTTCCACATTTTATTCTTTAGTGATGTTAGAGAAGTTTTAATACAATTTCTCTTTTAATTTATTAAAATTTTTGTTTGCTCCTAGGAGTCACTGATGAAGGGAAATGTGTCCCATTACCCTCCAAGCGAGGGCTTGGGCTGAGATTTGGGGCTGTTGACGGAAGGGGGCTTGTCAGGCAATCTGAGCTCACAATCCTGGCTCAACTATGGAGGACTAGAAGTTAATTGAGCGGAAACAATGACTTAGTCAATTGTCATTCGAGTCAGACCATATATCTGACACACTACATCATCAAAGCCAAGGCATTCTGGGAAAGAATGATTATCCTCATTCATTATGCTCAGAGTCTCCAGACCCTTGAAAAACGCTAGATTACAAGGTTGCTGGGGCAGAACCTGGAAAAGATAAAGTTATAATTGAAAGCCACTTACGTGATATATTTTCAATGAGTTCGACTTTCTACTTCCAGACACCTTAAGAAATCTCAAATAATTGTTTTTGGCCAGAGCTAATTTTAGAGCCTCCGAGATGGATGGTTCTGTCATGAGCTTGCTCAAGTCATATTAATGGTTTCCTGTTGTTTAAAAAGTGCCACCACTGAGTGCCTACTGTGTGCCTGCCACTGACAGACCTGGTACTAATTTCCCTTGATCCTTGCAAAATCCCTGGAGACGGTAGCCAGACTTAGCAAATAACATGCAGCACGCCCAGTTACATTTGAATTGCATGTAAATAATACATTTTTAAAAGGAGAATTAGGTCTCAAATGTTGCACTGGAGATACCTATACTATAAAATGAGATTTATTTGAGATTCAGATGTAACTGGGCAGCCTGGATTCTCTCCGGCAGCCCTGCCTGGGAGGTAGGTGTGCCGCTCACTCCCTTTTTTAAAGGAGGAATGCAGATCTGGGGTTCTGCAGTTAGGAAGGACTAGAACGGGAATATGTGGCCTTCTGGGTGTGGAACTTCCCGGTTTTGCCAGCGCCCTGGGGGCTGCAGGCTTGTGCCACGCCGTATGCCTGATCCTGCCCTGGCTCTCATTATATCCTCTCCATCTGTGCTGGGGCAGGGGCTTCCCATTTGCAGGAAACTGCTGTAGTGCTGTCTTAGGCCCAGAATCCCACAGGCTTGGGGATTTGTAAAGAATAGAGATTCATTTCTCACAGTTCTGGAGGCTGGGAGATCTGAAATCAAAGGCCACATTTGGGCAAGGCTTCGTTGCTGCGTCAGAACATGGCAGCGGTCACCACGTGGTGAGAGAGAAGGGTACTGAACTCCCCTCTGTTACAGCTCACCAATCCCCACTATCACCAGCCCCCTTCTGCGACTACAGCCTGAATCCAGCCCTTGTGACCCACAGCACCCCCCACCCGCCCTCCCTCTTAATGCTGTGGAAATGGCAATGAATCCCAACACGAATTTGGGAGGGGACAATGGACCGAGTGATAAGAGTAGGAACCAGTCAAGGAAATAATTCATCCTGCCTGGGAGGCTACGGACAGCTTCATGGGCAGGTGACATGAGAGACCGGCCTAGAAAAAAAAGCAGACATCAATGAAGAGGAAGAGGGGCATTCTGGGAATAGGATGCAAAATGTTGAGCTAGACTGGAGGAATGGCGAGTGGTCTGGAGACTCTAGGGCTGCCGCTCGGATTTGGTGGACCTGAACTTGTGCTCAGTTCTGGAGTCTGCTCATTCCCCAGGTCCTGGAGAACCTGGCTCCAAGGCAAACCTAGGCATGGGCCAGAAGGGCACAGGGACCAGGTGAAGGATTTATACAAGCAACTGAGGAATTAAAGTCCTATTTCGGGGAGATTAAGACTTCAGCAAATGTGAAGGAGGCCAAGAGATGGAGGGAGGGGAGAGGAGAGGGGAGGGGAAGATCAAGGTGACGTCTCCCAGGTTAAAACAGAGATGTTTTGGGAATTTAACTTTGAGAAGGTTTCCGAATAATGAAATTAGAGCACTTTTTTTGACAGCTCAACCAGATGAGATGAGTTGGGAGAATTTCATTTGCAAATCTTGGACTAAGATTAAATCTTAAGGATCAGCTTGGAGACAGAAGCTGGCTGGGCAGGTAGGCTGACGGGCTTTGTTACGATCAGCGTTGCTGTTGTTATTATTTCAGTATGTGGGATAAGGGGCAATGGGCCGAGGGCCTTGCCCCTCCTAGGCAAGGGCTCTACCACTGGACCACATGCCCAGCCCTTGGCTGGGGTGGCTTTCAGGCGCCTAAAATCCGTGTCAGAGAGCTGGACCAAATGCCAGGTTTCTCTTTGGTGCAATACTTAGCTGGTAGTGCTAGGAGACCGGATGATGATTATTTCAGGCTGAAGAAACAAGTATATTTGTGTTAGTACTCCAGCGGACATATATGATTTTATGATTTGTTTTCTCGATTTACTCATTTAAAAGTTAATTTTTGCTTTTTGGTTTTTTGAGTTAAGGTCTTGCTATGTAGTTCAGGCTGGCCTGGAACTCACTAAGAAGCCCAGGCTGTCCTCAAACTCATGGAGATCCTCCTGCCTCAGCCTCTTGAGTGCTGGGATTATAGGTGTGCAACACCACATCCTGCTTAAAACAGTTAATTTTTCATTGTAAATAAGTGCACGTTTATTTATGAAAATTAGGGGAAATTAGTGAAAATTGGAATAAAAATCACTTCTTATTTCTAAGAAAGTTTTTTTGGTTTTAAAATGTGAAATTATTTCTATAATGTGACTTCCAGTCTGGTTTGATTCAATATGCAAATATCCCCAGCTTATCTCAGTGAATGTGATTTTCTTTCCATCAGAACAGACCTGAATTAATAACCCAGCTGAAATTACATTCAATTTGACAAATATCTATCGAGTGCCTGCCAGGCGCAGGGGCCTGAGTTAGATCCTGGGGTGGTTACAAATTTACATGACACGGCCCCTGACTGGAGCAGGTTGTAAGCTAGGGAGGAGTCAGGGCTGTGCAGACAAGATAGGGTAACGGAAGGGTCAACCCAGACAGCAGTTAATTCCAGCAGAAGCGCAGGAGTGGGAGGGGAGAGCGTGGAAGGGTGGACAGAGTGGCTCCAAGCTAGACCTGGAAGGATGCCTTGGGGTTGCACTGTGCACTGCAGAAAAGACAGCCAGGCTGCGGAGCTGTGTGGGACTGTAGTGGCAGGAGTGGCCATTATGGCTGAGCATGTGAGGAAGTGGAGAGCTGGCTCAAAAAAAGCCCCGTCGCTGCCGTGCACTAAAGCAGAGGAGTCACAGAAGGAAAAGGGGTCCCGCTTGCGAGCCGGCTTTGGAGAGGAGGGAGGTCACTGAGACAGACAGGGCAGCCCGTGATGGAGGGAAGAGCAGGGAGCTGTGGCAGGAAGAGGACGTTGTGCGCATGTGCTGTGTGCGTGTGCACGCCTGTATCGGCAAGGTGGGTGCGCACGTGTGTAGGTTGTGCATATGCACACTCATGTGCAGTGTGCATGTGTTTGTGTATAGTTGCACGTGTTCGCATGTGCAGTGTGTGTCTACAGGTGCATGTGTGCTGCCTTAACAAGACAGGCAGAGAGAGGTTGACTTGAGGCTGTTGCTGATAGTGAAAAACATTTGATAAAGACCAATTCTGAAGAGGACTGCAGGAAGCTTTACAACATGCTTCATAAACTCCCTAAACGTCTTTCCTTACCTTCAAGATTATCCTTCAAGAATTTGAGGTCAGATTTTACTTTTTAGGGATGAATTGGCACTCAGAGTCAAAGGCCCAGTATTATGCTCTAACTGCCTGTTAAACTTCTAATATCGGGCACAGAATGTTTTCAATTAATGGGACCCCCCCCCCCAGAGGCTACCACCCTTAGGAATCTTATGTTATTCTTCGGCTTTTACAGAGCCTACTTCCTGTGTATGCATCCTAGGCGGCATTTGCTTAGCTTCTGTTTAAGCTTGCCTGCTTGGGGCTCAATAGGGAGCAGTAGCCTTGCTTGCCCTCAGCTCCAGGACACATCACTACTGCCCTTCCCCTGACCGGCATTCATACCTAAGGGTGCCGGGAGGCAGACGTTTCCTGTCTTCCTTGCCTCTGTGCCACACACTCTGCCTTGGAAAGACAGTCTGGGACTCAGGTTCTCAGCAGCCCCTCATAAGACAGGCAGAAGTGTGGCAAGACATGGACACGTGTCTTCCACCAGGAATTCCTCAGCAACCTACACAGTCCAGAGCCTATAGGAGGCTGGGGAGTTATACATGGGCGACCAAAGCTGAGAGATGGTCTTTCGTGGCTGCGGAGGCCTGCAGGGGTGTAGGTAGAGCTAACTCTGGAAGATGCGACCAACATGGGATGGAGGCAGGGCCAAGGCCCGAGAGGGAGGTGCACCTGCAGGGGCTCTGAGCCAGAAAGAGCTTGGTGCCAGCAGGGAGCTGGGCCACCTGGCGGGGCTGCAGAGGCGGTGAGCAGTCTGATCTGTGTCTTTGCCTGCTGGCTCAGTTGCTGTGGGAGGAGGCATCATGGGGGAGGGACTCCTTAAATTGTCCACAATCCTTGCTGTTTCTGATTGGATTTTAATCAGTTAGCTCAATCCAAAGTGCAATGGGATATGGCTTCCATGTTCTCAGAATTAAAACCCACTCTGAAGTTCGACCACTGATGTGTGCTGCTGCTTCTGATGCAAGTGCATGGCATCTCCTGATGTCTCAGGTGCTCATGTGGGCTCATTCCATGAGCTCTTTCCCCCTGGACCAGTGAAGCTCTAGTCTGGAGACGGGAGGAGGGGAGCAAACTCCTTTAGGAAAGAGTAGAGGTGCCAGAGGGGCTGCTCCAACTCCCCAGTATGAAGCCCTTGGCCCTGGCAGGTGGCCAGCACTCATGGCGCTGTGGACTCACTTGAGGCTTGTGGGGGACAAGGGTGGACAGGTCATCCCCAGGGACAGTGCTAAGCTGGGATTTTGAGCTTGGGCTGTGCAGAGGTTTTCACACATGGCACTGAGGCACCACAGCACAGCTCTGTGTGGTTTGGACATCGGGTCTGGGGAGGACGGCCCTGTGAGCCTTTGGCTTTGCATATGCAGCAGGGCTTCAGCTGAGACTTCTCTTTGCTCCCTGGGGCTGCCACACGCCTGCTTTCTGCGTGGCTTCTCTGTCCTTCCTTTAGCCTGGGAAGCAGCACCCCTCTCCTGCTTCACCCATATGTTACTGGATGGTGGGTCTTGTGGGGTTTCTTTCCACATTCTTGGTGTCCCGAAAAAAAATGGACAAGATAAACACAGAAGAGGCACCAAAAGTGTACATTTATTAAAGATAGAAAAGTATGCTCTGCAGTGAGAATGGGCCGGTGAAAAGGCTCACAGCAGTCTGGGGTTTAAGAGAAAGGGGTCTTTTGTATACAAAATTCCTCGGTTATCTTGCTTTCCTATAAATAAGGCATTGGGCCAGTCTTCTTATCAAACACTCACTTGGCCATGTACAAACTGTCCTCTCAGGAAACTCGTTTGGCTTCTTGTCACATGTAAATGAAGGATCAGACATAGTGTCTTTGATTGGTTGTGCCCCCATGCAAATGAAGGATTGAAAAGAGAATCTTTTGATTGGTCCTGTGAACAGCACTAGATTCAAATGGAGGACTGAAAGTATAGTAGCAAGTTTCTGACTGTCCCAAAATAGCACTTTTCTGATTGGTTCTGTGTACAGTGACAATGGCATCACTGTCTCACCTGTGCCTCTTTGCATGTCCTCCCAGAAGCCTTCACTTCTGCCTGCCCCGACCCCATCAGATGTGTGGACACATCTGTGCCTGTTCAATGCCTTTCTTTCTTGCTGAGCAAAAAGCTCCCATTAGATAGGCTGTGGTGTTCACTTTTTTTATTTTAAAGAGAAGAAGAAGAAAAACAGAAATAAAATAAAACAGTTTCAAATCAGGCTAAAAAGAGGGTAACAATAATCAATTGATCATTCCCTGGGAGTACCCTTTCACAAAGGAAAAGTGCCTGTGCAGGGCTGTCTTTGTTCACAGGGCCCGGTCTGTCTCTGTGTCATTGCCCCCCCAGCACCTACCTCGGTCCCAGCACAGAGTAATGACCTTCTGACGGTGTGAACGGGCACAGACGAGGTGGGAAGAGGCGGGTGGAGAGTCCCGTGTGCGCCTGTGCTCGGCTCCCAGCTTCGCTCTAACAATCTGTGGGATCTTGGCCAAGTCAGCCTCTGGGAGACTCGGTCTCTTCATGTGGAAAAGAAAAAGTCAAGTTAGTCTAAGGACGCCCTAGAGAATCCCTGTGAGACTCAGACAAGGTAATAAATGTCAAGTGGTTTGTTGTTATTTTCTTGCAGCCTGCTGAGTTCCCCCCACCTCCCGTCTCAAGGCCTGTGGGCTTCCTCCTTTGCGAGGATTATGGAGACGCTCCTGCCCTCCTCCTGCCGAGGCACTCCACCTACCGGGGTCTAATCTCTTCTTCCTCAGGGACCTCACTGTTGGTTACATCTCTCAGCCAGTTTTGTTCCCAGGGTGTTTCATTTACATGTCCCATTAAAGATGTGAATTCACTTCTTCACAATTTGGGGAGGGGCTACATTGAGACAGCTAACAGGGACAATTCTCCCTGTGTGAGGTGACCCAGAGTCATCCTGAAGGTAGCTAAGGGAGTAGCGAGCAGCTGGTTCCAGTTTTTGCACACGTCTCCAGGTTTTGCCCGACACCCACGCCGGTGGGTTTGGCCCTCACAGTCTTGTCACCTGGCATCAAAGTCATCTTCACTTCAGAGATTACAGGTTCCAGGGTCTTTCTAAGGTGAGAACAGCGTGCTGCCGCATTCTGCTCTGGAGCCCTGTCTCTGCCTCCCCAAAGGGTCACTACGGAAGTGGGGGAGGCTAACCTGGTCTCAGGAAGGCCAGAGGGACTGTCGCGACGGGTCTGGCAGTGACCGAATAGAAGGTGAGCTGGCTTGTTCCTGGAGGCTTCTGCTTGGCTCACAAATGCCCATGGCTTCCTCCTGAATGTCTGATGTCCTGTGAGATGGGCTGGGGCAGTGACTCTGGGGCAGTGACTCTGAAGATGGTCCCACTTCCAAAGAGTGTGGTGTCCAGGGCCATCTAAGACACTCTGAAGGCTCTGTCACCTTGGAAAAGTGGCCCAGGGCTGGATGAACTGGAGCTCTCGGCTGTAGTTTTCTGCGTCTATTGCAGCTCTTCTGCAGTCCACGCCCCTCTATGCACCGAGGCCCTTGGTGCGAGAGCAGTGTGCTGGTCAGGGGTCCCCAGAGGGACAGAGCCGGTAGAATAGACAGGCCTCTGTCTCCTCCCTTCCTGACTCTTTCCTACTTCCCTTCCTCCCTGCCTCTCTCTTCCTTTCTTTCTTCACTATCCATCTATGTATCGTCTGTTATCCGTATCTCTCATCCATCATCAGCTGTCAATTTATATATCATCTCCCAGCTGTGCATCGTCCTTCATCTGTATTTCTATTATCTACCTGCCCACCTCCGTCTATCTGTCCATCTTTTCTACCTCTCTGTTTCTCTGTCAGTCCGTCCGTCCTATCTATCTATCTGTCTATCTGTGTAGCACTATCTAATCTACATTTACTTCTGGGAACTGGCTCATGTGATTTTGGGAGCTGGCAAATTTACTCTGGATACTGGTAGCCTACAAACTTCAGTAAGAGTTTATGCTGCCATCCTAGGTCTGAATTTCCTGGGGCAGCAGGCTGGAAACCCAGGGAAGGTTTCCACGTTGCGGTTTTGAAGATTTCCTTCTTCTCAGATGTCTTCCTCACTTCCCTTGTCAGTGGGACACAATACCCAGCATCCACAAATGAAAGGAGGAGAGTTTTGGAGGGTTTAGTCCATAGTCAGCTGGCTCTGAGGCAGAAAGAACATGTGGAAGGCTGTGGGTGGAGCGGTGTTCATGTCATGGGGGCCCGGAAGCAGAGAGAGGAAGGAGACAGCAGGGAGAAACACCCTTCCAGGGACCTCCTCTTCCAGCCAGGCCCACCTCGGAGCACATTCACCTATGAAAGTACCACCTCCACTGATGATTATAGGACCGCCATGGTTCATCCGCCCTTCAAAAGCTCCACCCTTTGGGGCACATAAGCCTTTGGCAGGGGATGGGGTGGGGTGGGGTGGGGACATTCTGTATGGAAACCATAACATCATACAGGAAACCTCAGGCATTGCTCTCAAAGTCTTCAAATGCCTGAATGAGGTTGATCGTCCCTTTCACTCAAAGTCTACTCATTAACTAGAATCACACCTAAGAAATAAGTTCACATCAACATCTAGACTTGTATTTGGTCAACAACTGGACGCCAGAACTGAGCCCAGTTGACACACAAACTTAAATGTTGCGGGCAGTGTGAGGCACAGTCACCCTGTTCTGCTTTGCTTGCTGGTCCCCCCCCCCCGCCCCACCAACGTTTTACTAAATTTTAGGAGACTTCTTATGTTCTTTTCTCCTTCCGAAGTATGTGTGGGTGCTGCCTCGGCTTCCACACTTTTCCCATACTTCCGTCTCCTCGTTTGCCTCCTGTGGGGTTCCCAGGCCCCTTGAAAAGATAAACCAGGGTTTTGTTCAGAAAAGTCCTTGTCTACACCTACTTTAGAGTTTTACCTATTTTATCTTCCAGCAGGTTAAGTGTTTCTGTTTTAATATTTAGATATGTGATCAATTCTGATTTTAACTTAGTACATGCTGAAAGATAGGGGCGTTCACGCAGCCTTCTGCCTGTGCATGGCCAGTTTCCCCAGCACCATTTATGAAAGAGGCCGTCTTTCCTTCAGTGTATGTTTTTGGCCCCTTTGTCAAAGATCAAATCACTGACTGTGCTTGGGGTTGCTTTTGCGTCCTCTATTCTGGTTCATTGATCCTCACATCTACTTTTGTGCCAGTTCTGTGTGCAAATTAAAACAACTCGGAGATTCTACCTTAATCTAGTATGGATGGCCACAAAAATAATTTAAAAAATAAAATAATAACAGATGCTGGTGAGGCTGTGGGAAAAGGGAAAATGTCTACACTGTTGGCGGGAATGTGAATTAGTACAATCACTAAGGAAATCAGTATGGAGATTCCTCAAAAAGTTAAGACTAGAAATTCTGTTTGACCCAGCTATTTCCCCTTCTAGACATTTTCCCAAAAGAGTTAATGACATCAAATTATAGGGATACGTTCATACGCATGTTTACAGCAGCACAATTCATAAGAGCTGAATCTTGGAAGCAGCCCATATGCCCATTGGCAGATGAATGGATAAAGAAAACATGGTATTTACACATAGTTGAGTATAGTGGTACCTTAGTTCACAAACTCAATTCTTTCCATGATTCTGGTTGCAACCAAACTGGATGAGAACTGAATCAAATTCAATGGTTAGGTTCAACTTTGACCTTATGGGGAATTTTATTAAGTTCTCATCCAGTTTGATTCGTGACCAGAATCATGGAGAGAATTGAGTTTGTGAGCCAAGACACCATGGGAATACTCTATCATGAAGGATAAACTTGAGTAAACTTGTAGGAAAACGGAGGTACCTTGGATCATAATATTAACTGAAGTAAAACAGACATATGAGCTTCAATATATATGAAACCCAAAATGTAAATAAAGAGCAAATAGAGGAGAGATAACTGGAAGTAGGGAGATAGATGTTTCTCCAATAGGAAGGAGATGGAGGAAGAGGAACAAGGGAGGGAAAGGGATGAAAACAAGGAATTAAGATGTGTTATGGGTGCCAACTCCACATGAGGAGCGTACACATTACCGCTACAAACGTGTACTGATAATAAACATAAATAAATAATAAATGACAAACTAGATCATCCCGAATGCATTTATTTGCAACTTCTGGTTGAGCTTTCTGAATCCTAAGCCTGAATTTTACCTGGGCTTGGCCCGTGGCCAAGATTTCCAAATTGGCTTTGAACCAGGCTTTTCTGTTTCCGTTTCTTCGCGTGCAGAATGAGCACCATCATCCGGCTGAGGTGGCGAGGGAAGGACAGACTGAAAGGTCTTGGCACCACGAAGAACAATAAACAAATCCTCATTATCCTTCTTGATCCACTAATCCAGTTTCCAGTACTTACATGCTCGACTACGTTTAACTTAACAGATACTTCTGATTAATAGAGGGGATAAAGACCCTGGGAATGAAGGAAGGAAGGGGCTACCTACCAGAAATTCAATCTGAAGTTTTTTTTTTTTTTTTTTTTTTTTTTTTTTTTTGCGGCACTGGGGATCGAACTCAGGACCCTGCGCTTGCTAGGCAGGCGCTTATTCCACTGAGCTATATCCCCAGCCCTTCAATCTGAAGTTTAAAAGCCCCACTAGAGGGAAACCATGTCCTCACAAGGTGATAACAAGTCTTCTCCACACATGCCTTGCTAGAGCAGATGTCCACCAAGTGCCTGCTGACCAGCATGCGTCTCTCCCTCTTCCAGCCCTCACACAATGGACAGTGGGATACAGGGAGAGAGATCTTTTGCACATGGGAAGAGACCAAGACAGACTGGGAGAGGGAAGGGGAAGAGGATGTAACAAAGAAAGAAGTATGGCCTTCGTTTCTGAGCTGTCTGTGTGTCACCCCTCCCCCATCTCACTCTACAATGAGCCTCAGGCCTCGCTAACCCCACCCCTCAACTCTTCGCCCTTCACTCCTATGGCTCAGAAGGTTCTGGAAGGCAGGACCCACTCTGCAGGAAGCACTTTATGAGGCCTGGTACAGGTGCCTCCCGAATGGAAAGCTTCTTTCAAAATAAATTAGTAAACAAGGACCCAGGGGCTTTTTTTTGAAAGTTGAATTAGAGCATTTGTTTGAAGATTCTTTTTCATTTTAAAATGTACACGAATGTTAGCTTGAGGCTTCTTCTGAAAGCAAGAAAAATACAAATTTCTCCTTATGAGTCAAACGTGCCGTTTTTGTGGATTTGATGTCATCTTCAGAAGGAAAAATATGGAACAAAGGATCTTTGTACTTCTCTCTCCGAAGTTAGCACCAGTGGTAATCCTGGCTGCCAGCGATGTTAGAGCCCTCAGGGACAGAGTCCCTGTCCTCAGGGACCGGGGGGGG